>CM065923.1:15688500-15713500 GCA_033439105.1 Magallana nippona
GAACTATTACTGACAAAGTTTAACAAGAGTGACGACCAAAACAAGCACGAGCCGCACATGTGTACAATCTGTAGTAATGGCCAGATTCGTCATCTTCCGTCACAAGCAAACGCTGCCATGGGAATTTTGTGTAATGGAAAAATATTTATTTAACAGCAAACATATGAACATTTAAAGCAGCCATATGGACAGCTTATCACGTATGACATAATTTGAAGTGAGCAGTGTGTTTTTACGTAGTTGCGTGCGACTCGTTCCCGCCAACATTTCGGCAAATAGTAGGAGTCGTAGTAAAAACGGATTGGAGTGACTCGTGAGAAAGTCTTGGTAGAGCATACGTTTTTCATTTTCGACATGCTCCTGATGCTAATCTCGCCGCTGCTAGCTGTTCCTGGCGCTCACAAAAACACATATATTTCATTGTTTTGGTGTGCTTTTCCAACTAACGACATTTCTCTGACAATTATTCTCCACAAGAGGGCGTGTTGGTCTCACCGAGACCTCGCGGGCTTTGAAGTAACTTATGAGAAATAGGAAGCAAGTTAACCCAGCATCGGAATCTGAGGCACTTGACATATAATACTACAGAAAGACAATAGTATAGGAAGGCCCTTTGATGTGAAATATTTCGTCGAGTGGTTGCCTATTGTCTTAACTCCTTACAGGATTGTGGGTCCTCTTAAAATTACATCACATCCGTCTTTAGATAGATAATTATGGAAGACAGTGTTTACACCTCTCTATGTACATTCTTTCTGAACAATACTTTCTTGTCATTCTAAACTTACATTATCCCTATTTTTAGGACAAGATGAGGTACTTAATCACAATAACACACTTCTTGTTTCGAATATTTCACTCAAATTCACATATTTGTTACTCTCTGTACGAGTAATATTAATTTCTTTGATAAAACCATTTTGTTTCTGGCAGCCAAACAGTTTTTGAGCAGCTGCCTTGCTGATGTTACAACTCAATGGTCATTTCGTGACTAAAAGAAGTATTTATCACCGTTTTCTACAAATATACACACTCAATCTGTATTTCCATACCTTACCGATGAGTATATAAACAGAAGAATTAGTCAGCCTATATCTACCTCATCGCTGTAAGCTTTTGGATAACTCGGATATTAAATTATACAATTCTAGATAAGAGAAGGATTCAATGCCTGGAAATATAAATTTTATTTATAGGTACCACATGCACGGGTGATAGGGCGAGAGAAGATCTGCTTGGAACATATGTAACATTTCAGAAAGTCGTGAGAAAATACTACCTCGCGTAATGTTTTACGAATGGACCTCATTAAGTCGCTCGACAGTGATACGACGTTCATTTCTTTTCACTTTTATTATTGTGTAAACAAAACATTCTCGTTAGTACACTTTACGAGGAAATTCGAACTGCGTGAGGAACGTTTAGTTTATCCTTCAGCAGTCAATTTTTTTTGTTTCTCAAGCAATATATCAATACATTACTTTTGCTTCCACGTAACAGAAAAAGTTCTCACGCATTTATCGCGCAACATGATATTCAATTTAAATTGCAGAGGAAAACAGCCATATGTCACATCGACTCTGTTTGATGCAAAGCTTACGATGTATATACTTAACGTTTTTGTATTGAATGTAAGAATATTCTGGGGAAAGAAAAAAATCAAAATGATTAAGGTTAAATTTAATATGTTCGAGAAGCTACGACCCGAAAAACATGTGATTGCCATTCTTTCTTTGTTCTATACAACAAAATCTATCTTTCCTAATAAAAGGCCAATTGCGAAAGGAATCAAAGAAAACCGAAATCCCGCTTCTAGCAGAGGTGTTAATCAAATCATAAACCCGGGTTAAAGAACACAACAGTTTGACCACCTTTGGTGTGAATCCCGTTATTTCTCGTGTGCGCGAGAATTAGTAAATAATTGATTTACACATTCCCCAAAATACTTCCGCTCTTTGATGAGGGCCGGTAGATACTCCGGAGAAGTTTCCCTTTGTGCGAACTGTTTGTTTTGTCTACATCTTAAGTGACAAATACTGCAAACAGCCGTATCTCCGCCTCACGGAATCTTTTGATCGTCCACAATAGCCGATTATAATTATTTGTTTTGCTGCGGGAATCTTCAGATAAAACCGGAAGTAAGAAACAAACCATTAATAAATAAATCGGGGGAAATATGATTATGCTCGTTACTGTCACGTGTTCAAGTGGTCACTTGGTTAAAAATACATAACGACATGGATAATCTTGGATGAAAGGAAAAGAACAAACAGAAATACTTCTTTTTGAGACAGTTAGCAATATCTGCCAATAATTCATTTCTTCTTTGCCATTAAAGACATGTACATGATGTCATTGACAAATCGTTTTAACGGTCAACAAAACTAAACACTTTGCACAACGGTCACACTGCAAGTGATTTATATCAAATTCTGTTTGATTTCGACCCCTACCCCTGCCCCATGTTTACGGCTATAATTGATTAGTGTTAGTATATTTTGGTTTCTTTGAAGATTTTCCCACTTGATATCGGTTTTTTGTTTACCCTCCTGCTTCCCGTTCCCATGCACCATTCTGGATCGCCCATCACTTTTCGCGCTGCATGTTTAATTGTTAAACAACGGTAAATTCTTTATCTTTGATCTGAATCCCATTTTTCCTGGA
This sequence comes from Magallana nippona, assembly GCA_033439105.1. Lineage (NCBI taxonomy): Eukaryota > Metazoa > Mollusca > Bivalvia > Ostreida > Ostreidae > Magallana > Magallana nippona. Next base: position 15,691,165 of record CM065923.1, read on the forward strand.
TACGGTACACCAGGGAATTCTCGGGGTTTGCCTCCTGGAGGCGTGACGAACCCCGCTAAATGGTTGCACGTGGACCCACAGGTCCCGTAGAGCGGTTGCATGTCGTGCCCAAATTTACAACCACTTATAACGCAATCAAATGCGGAAGTCGAGTTCATAAAACCATTTGGTCTTTTGATCATTTTCAATATCAAAGTTTCTTATTACGAAAACGGACGATTAGGAGAAATTTTGCTAATATCATCGTACAAGCACATACTGAAATAAAGCTAAATTATTTTTATCTCAACGTCAAGAAAAAATACGATTTTGATAAGAAGCTAACGTAGATAAGACTGGACACAATGACAAATTTATAAAATAATTTTAGAAAATAATCCATCTGTCATATTGATGCTCAACATGAATATCTTAAGTAATCTTCTTCATGATTTTCTTCCATATGGTTTGAATATACCAGAATAGCACTTGAAACTTACTATCAGAAGGGAATTGGTTCATCAAGGATGTTTGGTTTCGGGTTTCGCTTTCTTTCAATTTCTTTTGAATGAAAAGCTAAATCATACTACTAGAAAGTTAAAGACGCCTAAAATTAATGTCAAAATAAAGCGATAGAACTTATAGGATCTGAAAACTATCTCAAAGATAACGAAATCTCTCAAAGCTTCAAATTCTAACATAACGTACGCCAACTCAAAAACAACCTAAAGATAGTCCTATAGAAAGAAAACTATCATTTTTTTTTTTTACGGAAAGTTGAAACATTTCAGGAGGCATGTCGGGGTCATCAGGGGTCAGGTGGGGAACCATAGGTCAGGTGCCTCTGTGCGTCTTTTATCGGTAAGAAACGATGAGCTTTGATTCAATTACCGTGGCTCCCAACGCACCGAGCTTTTTGTACGCAGTGGTGCCAAAGATAGACTTCCCAGGTGTGCACATGTACTGTGTAATGAAAGTGGAAGTGGAATTGGACTCATGGACCCTGTATTGTATTATTTATTAGCCACAACTACACGGTTCATACATTTACGTATATTTCATTTTTTAACACGTTTGAAGATATTTCATCATATTTGCCCAAATTACAAAACTCTTTGTCAGTTTTCGCTGACAGCAATTGAACAAGTCTAATTTAAGCAGAAAGGTTTTCATAACGATCTTTTTGAAAAACGTCTTTCTAATTTCTTCGTTAAATGGACAGATTAAAATAAATGAAACTTGTCTACAATCTGTACTAATCAACATGATTTACAAAATCCCTAACAAAGAAGACGGTTCGTGGACATTCGCATTGAAAGAAAGGTATTTTTTCAAAGTTTTTGAAAACTGAAATTAATCCAAAGCGTCACTTCCGAAAGAACAAACAACGAATTGTTAAAGACCCATGTCCTGATAATTAATGTTTACATATAGATATACTTGTTTATAAAACATGATAAACGTATCAAGCATTTTATTTATTCCATCAATCTCAAATATACATTTCTCATTTCAGTTTTTCAAAATTTGTGTACATAAATCAGATTCTTCAATTTGAAATTTGTCAACTTTTTTTATTTTCAAAATTCTATTTCAATGAATGAGTTATGTGTTATAACTTCCTTTCATTGGTATAAAAAAAGGTAGAAGGAAAAAATAGGAAGAAGAGACGGCATTCTATCGCACGGAATTACGTCATATCAATCCGGATAAATTTGGAAACTGAACAGAACAACGAGTGTGTTTCAATCTTTCCGGTACATTGGTTTTTTGATAAAACTGTCATTTGAGGTTTAGATTGAAAATTGGCACCTCTTCCAGCTAGCCATTAGGGGAGAATACAAACCTTCTTCTCTGACGTCGCAGCAAAGGAACCGTGCAGCACACACGGTGTTGGCATGTGAATCAAAGACCGAGATATAAGCGAGTGCAAAGGGATGAGGGAAAAACAGACAGCCTTTTCTAAGTGAACCGAAAAAACGAACGTTTTTATCAATCAAGGTTTTGGTGATCCCCAAGAATGCTGAACCATTAATGGGAGGTCACACTAGACGTGCAAATGAGATTCACGGAAATCAACGCGCGACCTTGACCCGTAACTGCACTGCCATTCTTCCCGTTTCTGGATATGACATCGTTTGTTTTTTGTTGTTGTTGTTTTTTGGGGTTTTTTGGTTAACTTTCACATAAATAAAAACAAAGACCTTATTAATATTCTGTTGTTCTGATGAAGACATATAGATAAAAATAAGATTAAAATTAATTTCCCTTGTGTCACTTTACACTTCCTGTTACGATGTTCCTTAGCACATCACGTCTCTTTGCGGAAGTTTCTGCAATAAACCCGATCAATCATGCTTTCGTGGTTTTTTTCTGCAGTGTTTGAAGCACTACAGTTCTATTTATGGGTTGATTAATTATCAATCGATCAGATACAATGGAGCTTTATTATTTCTTGTTTATTCCACAGATCATCGATATGCCTTCATTGGCGATGAATTATTTAAATGTGGTTCACCGCAGCTAAGCAATGGACCCAGATTTTTATAAACAATTTTGTTTCATAAGAAGTCGGTAACATTTTGTTTTTTTACGCAAGTCCTTAATAATTAATCGAATGCGGTGAAACTAGAACTTTTGTGTGTCCAAAATAATACTATAATGATAAATATTGATGAATTAGCAAAATTGTAATGTACCGCTTAAAACAACATGAAGAAATTAGCAAAATAGGGGAATGCGAAGAAATTATTCATATTATAGCAAAACGTTTAAACGAACCAAAGTGCACACAAGGAAACTAAATGTTGAACTCAAAGGTGTATCATATTAATTAAAGAAAATGCGTGTGGTTTCATTTAAATGTCTTTGAACAAACGGGTCCATTGTTTTCCACCCTTCAAGTTAATAGCCGGTAGTTTGAATAGACCAAAAGACAACGGTTTGTCAGATCTGACAATGGAGACGGGTAAACCGTTCGTCGTGATACCCATCCTGTCAGGCGACACCCACATACAATACCCCCAGAAACCACCACTCGCTGACCAACGACATCATTCCCTGGCAGGGAGACAAGCCTCTGCAAATGGCGCTTTGTGTGTGTGTACCAACCTCGAACACTCTCTGAATAATTCGTGTAATACAATAGTCACCAGGGTAGTTTTGTGTAAATGTGTATTTTCGGTGGTGAGCGGCAGGGGAAAGGGGTGGGGGGGGGGGGGGGAGAAGTGGCAAATTTCACATGGCTAATTCGCACACTTTGCATTTTGCATATGAACACTGTATCATTTTAGATGACTGAGGATCGCAAGATACAGTTGTAAGCTTAGATGTAAATCCTACAGAACTAAACTGAAAATACTTGAGTACGTATTCATCGACTGTGATAAATAAAAACGATTGATATAGTTTGCGATTACATCAACATGGGCTTTGTCCTTGGAAGAGTTGAAATAGAGCAGTCGTACAATTTTGTTACAACAAAAAGTAATCGGAAATCAATTTGAATCAGCAGAAAATGAAAATGAGCTATTGTTAGAACCAAGGTTTCTAGATTTTATTTCGACAGCCGTTACATCGTGAGAAACGAAATGCAATGACCATCTTTTCAACATTGTCCCTAATTTGCCTAATATTGAAATGAATGATGAAATTTATGTTGTTTTAAACTAAATTGTTTTAATTCTCTACTTTCTTATTTTTTTTTATATCATTGTATCGTGTTGCCTATATTAAAACCATTAGATGTTGTTTTCAACAACAATTCATTTATAATACAAAAAGCTGTTTGACAAGTGGGTGAGGTAAACAAGTCCAAGATTTCCATAATGTTATAATTTTTTATTTAATTTGTAAAGACTGTCAACTAGATGGTGCCGTGACTGAGAATTGTTGTAATTTTAACATGGACTTCTATTCATAGCGGAGGCTTGGCACTTTTGTTTCCGAGTCAAGTCGTATTCTTTTGACAGTTCGGGTATGTTACAAAATTGGACGCAACGCACCTGTTGAACGAAGACATTGCAAATGACAAGACAAAATCAGATTGTTATTATTAGTGATATATATCGACTAATCTAAGCAATCGCTGACCCATCGCGCCGTACGTCGAAACTCAACAACTATATATGTGTGAATGCACCCTAGGAGGGACATTGTTCTTGCCTGACAAGGATTACAAAACACAGTTAATTGTGAGATTTCTGCGCTGATAACGATTTTTATATACTCTACATGAAAGACAGAGAACTGGGCCCAGAATGTGTTGGGATTTTCACAGAGTTATATCTAATTATTAATTACTCCAAAAGTGCTTGAAGAATCTGGTTTATTGAAATGTTCATTGCACGCATTTGTCGCATTATAAACTAACTCTAGCAGGTTGAGAAGATATTAATTTGTAATGTCTTTGTCAACAAATGCGCTTGCACATCCGATACGGGACATTTTTCATTCTAAAACCATGAATTTTTGATCAATCGATCATTACAATTAAACGAAATCACCATACTAAAACCCGTTTTATTTTGGTCAGAATTCGATACAGCTAAACATATTGATACATGCAGTTGTTACTCTGTTAAAAGCCAGGATACCCTGGCACCACTTTTTTGTGTGTGTACTCTTGACAATATGTTTGGTTGAGCGCGATTTCAAGGACAATAGTTTTATTACATGATCATTAATTCATAAATGCGAAAAGTATACAGTTTCATCGCATGTATGATTAATTGGTATATTGATGAGGGCGATCGGTCTGAATCGCGTATAACCGAGGAATCACCCAGTGTCCCACGGGATTTCTGGATGAATTTTATCAAAGGGTCCTCGGATTTCCTTTTTATTTATAGGCAATAAAAACGTATCTTCTTTTTATTTAATTTCCCTCTAGTTTCCAAATAAGCGGGGTTTTTTTTTAAAATTCCGTCACTATGACGTCAAACATTCCAAAACTTTCGATCCCTTAACCAAAAAAAAAAAAAAAAAACCAAAATAAAATCGCCAAGAAAATGCCAATCTTAACCCAAAATGAAATTATTAAGAGCAATCATCCTAATTGATCGCATTAACCGTGTGTTTCGCCACACACATGAACTATCCTACAATATTAGCACAGTCCAATGAACCGTGAAAACCAGATAACACGGTTGCACATGGATGAGTAGAAGCTAATTTTTCCTTTGTTGTATTTAGGAATGGAGAAACGCTCGTTGCAGATCCTTGGGTCGGTGTTATGAGATATAGAGACAGATTGGGGCCCGGCAATTTGACTTATCAGCAAGTCGCGGCTCCATGTATTTTAAAATTTTCAGAGAAACATGCCATTAGCACTCATACTTTCAAATTATCATGTCACGAAATGGTATGCATGAAGCACATGGAATTCAATAAAAAAAAAAAATGCAATCATGCCGTCAGTTTGCTCTTGTCTGTCCCATTTCTACATTGTATTTTATTCTAAAGAAGTTTATAAGTTGGCACGTAACATATAAGGGTCCGGTTTGGAAAAAACACACCTCATTGTCATGTTGTTTTTCATTTGTTTTGTGGTATGTTAAAAAGAGAAGAAAACTCATTATGTCATGTACCGTGAGAAATATACTTAATTACCACCATAAATTAGATAATGATATAAAAAATTGTGATTTTTCGATCTAGGATTTCGTGCAGCAATCTTTATTGTGGTTAAAAGAAAATGTTGGACGTTCCTTCAAGGTAGGGGACTTGGTTGATATGCATTCGTGTGATGTTGCAAGTCTCTGAGGTCTTAAGTCGCATGGGTCTGGGAACAGCAATCTACCTATATGGCCCCTCCCTCCCTGGACGATGACAAGAACCGGTAACTTATGTGGACAACGATTCCCTGTTATCTCCACATCGCGGACCAATTTGTTACCGGGTAGACATGGCGTCACACGATACAGTACAACACTGCGCCGCTTCCGATATACCTGCTGTATCTGTGACCACAATACAGGTGCGCGTGTATTTAGTAACAGTGTAAGATTGTCCAGAGACTGAATCATCATTGCTGACACGACTAGTGCTGTATAGTACAATGTACTTTTAAAGACGTGACGGGTGCGCGTTGTGGGTTACATGCCTTTCTGACTGCTCTTCCTCCATCCTTAAAGATTTTATGATCTCGGTCATAGTACGCCAGACTTGTTGTTACAGTAGATTTAAGATACATCATGAATGAATTTTTGCATCACAGCGAGATTCTTTATCATTTATTGCAAGGGATATTTTTTAAAGATAGATAATCAGCACTTAACATATAATTGATTTAAGGTATCTAATATTTACAAAAAGATTGATTTCTAAGCTTAATTTTTTTTCATGAAAAAAAAACTTGCATAAAAGAAATGAATAAACAAGGAAAGTGCTATTGTATATTTTACTAAAAATTTGTTTTTGAAAAACTATTAATTGTAAAACTACCCTTACAGAAGACGCACCTGTATTTTCAGGTTTTCTCAAACTCCTATTTACTTACTGCTTTCATTTGGGTACAAGCGCTCGGTTTAGCGCTGTATCGTACTTGGCAACAGCTGAAGCCGAGCGGTGAAGCGTGAAGAAAAAGAAGATATTTTTTTATAACAAAAATATGGTCAAGTCAACACGACCACGGCGTGCGTTTTGTGCTTATGCAGTAGACTTTGTAATTACGATTTGAGTGAACTTTCTTCGACCCCTTTCTCACGAAAAATTGAATAATGCAGGAGAAGTCATATACAATTATAGGCGCTGGCTTGAGTGACCCTTCTATTAGAAACCAACCAATAGAAATACAAAAGAAAAAGATACTGGTGTTATTTATATTTTGAAATTGAAGCCGTTTTCACAAATTCTTGACGCCATGTGATCAAAAATAGATAAGATTTCTATCGACTCAAGTCCGTGCTTGTCAATAGAGGGTCCCGGGTATAAGCGTCGGGCGACCTTGCTCCAGTAACCCCCATCTTACTTGCCCATCTTTATGTACTGTGTCGTGAATTCTCCCCAATTTTACCTTGAAAATGACGCCACGAAGTGTTAACCATAATGTGCTGTGTCACATAGTGTACTGCAAAATAAAAAAAATAAAAAATGACAAAAATAATACATTTTCTTTAAATTGGGGGGGGGGGGGGGGGGGGGTATCTTCAGCCACCCAATAAAAAAAAGTAAGGTATATATATATATATATATATATATATATATATATATATATATATATATATATATATATAATATTTCGGTTTATTTATATCTAGCTAATTGAATACTTGGAGGGTTTTTTTTTTATTAAATTTATATTTCAGTTTATTTATTTTTAGCTAATTGAACACATGTATTAAGTAACCATTGTACCCTTTTAATAAAGCTATCGTTGATATGAGCATGATGCTCTTTCTTTCACCACTTTACAGTCAGTACAGTCAGATTATATGGATGTCGCTGGATGTACTTGCACAGTCTAGAGGAAATTGAAACAGTAAAAACGGTATCTGAGCGTGATTTCAAATCAAGCGTCGTAGTTCCCTTCATACCTTACAAACAAGCAATACGTGTCGTAGTTTTATTAAAAAGAGGAAAGAAAGTATGAAGAGAAATGTCGGGAAAGCAATTAATATCATTAATGCATGTTCTTTTCATCCATATACAGGTAAAAAGGCCCTCCGCGTAAAAAGATCAAACCGTCTGTATTGATCTCCTCGTGTTGCAGTAAGATCAAGCTTAGCCCTGAGCCCCGATACCATCAGTTCCCCCACACAAAAAAGTGCAAATCTATATCCGTTTTCCATTCATATACATTTTTTCAAAGAAATATTAAATTTGCCCGGGTTCAAGGGGAGGTCATTTGAGCGTTCTGTTTCACACTTTGGCCGTCACCGCGGAAGTCAATGGATTTTCAGGTTTATATGTCAACATTTATGGTCGATTTCTGACTTTTTTTTGATTGATGGCTTATGATTTATTTACATGTCGTTGGATTTTTGTTTTTCGTTCATAAATGAAAGAGAATACAGGCATATTTTAATATTTTAAGAAATAATTATAAATCAACTTTGAATATTGTTCCTCATGGCAACCTATTTTTATTTATTTATTTTTGGTTGATATTCTGAATTTTAATTAAAAGAGGGTGTTAAAAAACCACAAAAACAAAAATAAAACACTTTGATATAATGTAAAATTTTGAAGTAACCATTATATTAAAAATAGTTACAATTGAACAACATTTTTTTAAAAGCAGACAATCTACGACCCTCCTTACAATGAAGAATTAATAGGAAGTGATAGATATCAAACAGAATTAACAAGATAGATCAGAAAGAAGTTCTGAGGGGAAAAAAATGAATGAAATAATTATGATCAGCAGTCGAAAGTTCAAGGTTGACATTGATTTCTCTTTATTTTTTTAACAAAACGAAAAGGAATTTTATACAAAGACCAGCAGGAGGCAACAGGCTTGTCAGAGGAAATTGTCAATACTTCAATAATATAGAGTTGTGTTTTTCATAAATTTCCAAAAGTAACTTGAGATTCCACAAGGTCGTGGTATATGCTTTGCTTTTCAACCGACCGATAAAAATCTCTGTATAAATATGATATTGTCTCTATATAATACTGCTCAACGCTCGGGGTTCATAAGTTCAAGTGAATCGCGCTCGAACCTGCTTTGTAATTAACGCGTACAGCACTTGAACTGACACTGTATGCCCGCCAATTTTATATGATTACCTTAATTATAACTACTGAAATTCGGTTTTGTGGCTCTGTTAAAAAAATATAGCCGGAAAAAATTCATCAAACTCCCTTTTTATGTTTAAAAGAAACGAAAGAAAATCGATGTGGTCAAATGTTATCTATGGTACGAATTACTATCGCAAACGATCCATTTGCATACAAAAGTGTTCCGTTTCCTCTCATAAAATGATTTATTTTTCATTTTAGAAACACTGATAAATATCTTTTGCTTCTAAGATGAGGTTTCTTAATTCCAATTATACTAGAATTGTAAAAAAAAAAAAAAAAAAAAAAAAAAATCCAAAAGATGATATTAAAGTAACGCTAAATCTGCTTTTCATGTTTTAGAAATAAATACGATTAACGCACCATTAAGGGAAAAGACACAAAATGTAAGAGCTGATTTGAAAAGATGTTTATTGTTTTAGGAACATCAGAATCGCTCAGGATTTTGAAGAATAGCGATAAGATTTTTGTGTAGTTATCGCGCGGAGAAACATCAAGAAATTCTGAAGAAATATACAAAACGCCTCAATTACAATGCTACGATCTTGGGGGAGCAATTTTCCCCTTTGTTAAAAAAAGATTTATTTTGCAATCAAGCGATTATACCCATCTTTATGTGTTTGTTTTTGATCGTAGACCCACATTCTTCATCAGATTTAATTGTCGGTATGGACGCGCTATTGCCTCCATAAATCGTGAACTTGTAAATAAACATTGTTAGATTTGATGTCCGAGGATTTCGATGGTGTCTAATATTTGTGATAAATATTTATATGAATAAAAGATACCTGAAATTCAGGATAAAATATTGCTATCATCGATTAAACGGGTGGTTGACAATAAAACCAACCAGACTAAACACTGTACATCTCGCAGTGATAAAGCTGATAACATTCGGAATCCTAAACGATTCCAATTTATCTCTAACGGGCATAAGCCCCCAGTAACGGGAACAAAGCGCTATCAGGGGAGGGGGTGTTACAATGCAATGCATGAGACTGTCTTTATACTGGTATGACAGCAATAGAGAATCTGCATGTTTGTGAATAAGTGGCTTTTTTGTGCGCAATTTCCCCCAAAATTGTATCTTATTGAAATTCTTAAGTTTTATTGGTAAAAAATGTCTAACGACCCACAGAGAGATGGTGAGAGATAAGATATATGCTGAAGATATGCAGTACTGAGCAACAGGCATTAGTCATGAAAAACGCACGCATATGCTTATGTTTTAAGAGCCATTGCTTTGCTCTCTTAAAAAATAACTTTTGGAATGTAAATGTAATGTATTATTTTTTTTTATCTTAAATTTATACTAAAAATGAGCAGAAACGTCAAATTGTTTTGACGAGGAATCAAACAAAGTTTCCACCCTGTGTGAGAAACAACCTGTTTTAGTTGGCGGCGTTCTTTGTTTAAATGAGCCAACTCATCAATGTATACTATACTCATCATCAAGGGCCTACATCAAATAGATCGCAAATCCTTTTTTTTTTTCTCAAGGGTTTCTCCTCCCAGAAAGTTGCCGTTCTCTGCAACTGCCGTTTATTGAACGGTTATTGACCAATGTATTGTTTATTGATGGGAAGATAATTTTCATCCTGAGAAAATTAACAAAGTTTAGCCTGCTTAGAATCATCCTGAGTCTGGATCTTGTCTTTTCTGACTTTCAAAGCCCGTTAGGGGTGTCAAGTCTGTAAAGTTGGCCATGAAAGCTGGCAGGGTTTTTCGCTCGTTACTGAAAGAAGTCGTTCCATGTGTTTCGGTGTAATAAAATGTTGGTTACTCGAGGCAAGGATTTTTGGATAAATTCGTCGATTTGAGCAGGAATTCGACACCGCTCTTAGAAACAACAAGTTTCTCCAGCAAATTGATACATAATTAAGATTTACAATGATGATAAAATGTTTTCAGTTATTTTAAAAAATTATAAATGGGAAAGTAAAAAAAGCACGGTTCCTGCCCGAGCATTATAGACCGTTCATTTTCTCATGTGAATTCGCTCGTAAATTGGTCATGTCCATTATTCCCAGACAAGATGTAGACATTTTATAGAGTCTAAAATATCAAAATATTGGTCATTAAGCTCTGGGTTAGATTTATTGCAGTCCATAATTCGAAGGTTAAAGATGGTAGTTTGGTTTTCAGTGAAACACCACGGAATGTCTCGTATTGAAGCTACTGGGGGGAAATGGCCACCAGATTGGCACTCTCTTGGGATTTGATTCTTCAATCTTCTAATTTTCTCCCATCAGTGATGTTTTTCATTGTAGGGCTATAGAAAAAACCCGATCTTTTACCGCACGTGACTTAATTAAAGACCTGACAATTCTAATGTCCTCTGTATATGTCGTATAGCTTCGTTATAACACTGTAAAATGACGTCCCATGATTAGTAGATGTTATAACAAGCGGATGAATTAAAATGTCGTAAAGATTTTATTCCTCATATTCTATTCAAGCCTCACAATGATTTATGTCATCTGCAAGGGAGGAAAAATGAGATAATTAAATTGTTTATGTTTGCTTATAATCACAAAAAGACACGTCCTGGGACAGTTTATGTCATCATGAAAATAATTCCTCTCATTGTCTCTCCGTATTACAATACTTTCTAATGACGTGTATTTCTAAATATCGCGGTCATATTTTGGTGTAATGAAATCTGAAGTCTACTGTTATTGCTCGCATATTTTACCCTCGGCATAATTCGAATCTTAATATAGGTATTACTAAAAATATGATAATAATTAAGTAAAAAAAGAAAGAAAATAGATTGACCTGATTACTTGATCCTTATCGTTAACTAATATGCTTAGTAGTCCATTTTGTCGATATGATATAAAATATCAACTCGTCGCGTAAAGTTTTATTTTTAAATTCGCAGGAAAGACAAAAGCAATAGAAACTTACATGACAAACAGGTGTGTAGTTATCGAATTTCATCAGACCAAAAAGTAAGACGGCGTTTTTAAAAAATAGAATATACTTTGTCGTTATGAAATTAATAACGCCATGTTGCTGTCAATAATTAACGAGAAGACATTTTGTTATGGAGTGTATACTGCATACAAAGGTACAAGGTTACATAATTTAAAAGTATACCACACGCATCCGTTGCCAATTTTCTTATGTCGAGAGTGAGAAAACAAGAAAAAATGTCGTAAAGATTTTATTCCTTATATAGTACTCAAGCCTTACAATGATTAATGCCATCCGCAAGGGAGGAAAGAAGAGTTAATTAAAACAATTCGATTTTAATGTAATTTTGATTTTAAACAATTTTGGAAACATACATGTACATGTCACCAAGTCCAAAAAGGCAAGCTAATGAGCGGAGTAGATGAATATTCAAGCAAACAATGTCATTCTTTGTTCAAAGTAATTTGCCCTTGACCTTTGACACCGTGACCTCAAAATTCATTTGGTTCATTTATTTCTTAGAGAATACTAGAGTACAAGTCTGATGTTAGTCAAGTAAATGGTTCGTAAGATTTTGAGTGGACAACATTTACTTGTATAAGTTTACGGTATAAGATCAGAAAAGTTTTACCCTTGTGACCTCCAAATCAACAAAGGTCATCTACTCTTTCGGGGTATTTGAATTATGTTCGATGTATGGCCAGAAAAGCTTCTTTAAGTACTTTGTATTGTTGTTTCATCAATATTCGTTAAATACCAATTTTCGTGGATTTCGTTGTTGAGAAGATACGCAAAATTCTATTCTATTGATAAAATCTACGTATCCTTAAAATCCAGGAATAACACCCCCCACCCCATCCCACAACCTCCAATATGTACGTGGAATAAGCCATAGAGCGTTCGTTCGTCACTAAACTAATAACTGTACACAATTTCATTCGTTTTATTTTATAGTTAGTTATAAGTACGGCCAAATTATTATAATTATATTATGTTATAATATTCTTTTGTCTGTCATTTGATTTCATTTTGACTGTATGCCAACATGGTGATGTCAATAAACCATTGACTAATTATTATTATTATTAACTAATAATATAAATCCAAATATCTACCGATTCCTCGGATAAAGGGGGATTAAACAACAATAATTAATTCGTATTCGTACAATTTGCTTTGAGATGGTTGATGTCGCTAATTGGAAACATAGCAAGGACGAGGCAGTTCGGTCAGTAACTCCAGAAAGAGAGCGAAACCTGACGAAACATGCCTCTACAGAGAGACAGCAGAGCTTTGTTCTGGGACGGTCAACAACTTTTACCAATGCCATACCTAACATTCTTCTATACTCCAATACCATAACAACATTACATGGCAATTTATTTCTGAAGGCTATGTTTAACTGAAATGTTGTCAACACACACCTATCCCAAGTTATTATTAACATTCGTTGGTATATATATGATGTCCTTTCTTAAAATAAACAAAATATTTTAAACCCCATACAATGTATTGTAAAATATTGAAAATCACCAATTAAAAAATGCATGAATTACTTTCTTCCAACTTGTATGAAATGATCTCAATAAGTCCAGGGGGGAAAATTACTGCGTGTTTTGTAATATTATTCAGGCTTTAAGAATTCCTGAACATGTAACATTAGCTGAAGTGTTTTTGTCATTAATGTAGCGTCGTCATTTAGAAGCTTGGAGAAACAATAAACACACCAGATGTTTTAAATACTGTGAAATCTCCGCCGTTTATCACTATTTGCTTGTTTAATAATCACTTTCGTCTGCAATGCAGTTAATTGAAGTGTTTAAAAAAAAAACCTTGCAATTTTCGAACGTTCTCATAAATGTAAGATATCAAATTTCTGTAAAGAGGAAAAAATAACCCCCCCAAAAAACCATTATACCTGATTTTAATCGAAGGCAACCAGATGCTAAGCTTATTAAAGACGTATAAACATCATTTGAATATTATATTGTCCGAACAAAGCAGGGTGCGATTCTACACACAGTCAAAGAAAATAAACGCGGAACGCGAAATGCGCTAGGTCTCCGCAAACACACTCAAAATCTGTCAAAAAAGCATAATTACTGGTGATTAGAGAAAGGGGTTTTCCAAAATCAACTTCAGTGGGGTTCTATCTTTTTAAGCATGTTTTTGATTGTCTTTATTACTAGATGCAAATCATAACGGCATGATTCACCGCGATTCAGTGTGAACCATGAAGCAAAAGAGTTCACACAGAGGAAACCTACAACTGAAATATACAACGGTAAAAATGTATATTTCTACAACAAAAACACTAAGAAATCTGTGATAAATAAACACCGATATTGATTTCTTCTCCATGTGGAAATTTGCTCCGGCAGCGCTGTATATCAATGCATTTTTTAAACAAGTAACATCGTGATTTTTGATGAGAAATAACAGAGTGTGTTATTATTGATCTACACAAGTAAACTTATTTCAATTAATTCTCTATGCGCCTTGAATCTTTTTCAAACTCTTTTTCAATGCTTCAGATACATGTAACTTTCGGCGTAAGCCGTTTTAAAAAAAATTAAACATGATTTATATCACTGTTAAAAACGATGTGTGTTTCAGTGAGATAAAACAAAATTACCTATATGCAACATTTACCGAGTTATAAAAGAAAAATATTTTTACGAATCAAGCTGTTATACATCGTATATCGGCCGGGCGGACACAAAGTTACGAACGGATTTCTCTTTGAACCAACACTTAGCGATGAAAGATAGCTTTACGATCGCGTAATTCTGCTCCTTTTATATAAAAAAGAACAAATGTCACTGAGCGCAAGATTTTGTTTATTCCGGTAATCTATTTATGCTTCATATTTCTCTTCTCGGGGGAATAATCTCCCCTATCTCTGGTTTCAGAAACATGTGGGGACAGATCGGACCTGTTTGTGTTTATAAAGGGGGAACCTCGCCTTGAACCTTCCCCAGCAAATGTTGTTATGAAATTCGATCAACAGAAAATCTGCATGGCAATACGAAATATGATAACTAATTTAAAAGGTTTGCTAATCCACAGAAAACGAAAGGTCTTTCAGTAACACCTGTGACATAGTACGTCAAAAGAGAGATAACTCCAGGAAGAAAACTAAACTCCCCCCCCCCCTCTCTCTCTCCTCTTTCTCTTTCTCATCAAAACCAAATGAAGAATTATGTGAAATTTATTTTCAATAGAAACTTCCCAAGACATAAATCATGTAATATTGTACCAATGATTCTAAAATTGATTCTTTTGCACAAAATAAAGTAAATTTGTTGTACCATTGTGTATCATCTTGAAACAAAACAGTTTGGATATGTAGAATTTTCTGTTTCATTACTTAAGGTCTTTAAAGAAGTTAGTAGCTGATCATTATTCTTTGAAAGCCCACTTATATCGGAGAGAAGTTTGTAGATGAGTCCCAGCACTTGGCACTTGTATCTGTCCAACAAACTCTCCTGAAATGCACCAGTCTTCATAAAGGGTCTCCCCTTGTCACTAGTCAATGAACTTGGGGACTTTGTTTCCATAAATGTTCTGATCAGGTGAAGGACCTCCCTTACATCTGATTCTAATAGTGACAGCGTCATATTAGACATTTCCATATCATTATCCTCTGGATTCACCACTAGGTGGAGCTGTGACAGAATTTGGTTGATGCCTAACGCCACACTCTCCTTTGGAGAGACTGGTTCTGGATGTCGCAGTTTGTTTGTATGCTTGGTTTGTGATGCTGTGAAGAGTCCATGCTGAATTAGGGCCAGGCAGTACTTCAGTATGATCTGATAAAACAATACGTCCTCTCGGAACACATTCATTTCACTCTTGTCAAAAAGCCGCTCAGAATACTCCTATAAAATGGAATAAAAATATGGAATTACAAAATCAACGAGCATAAAATTTTATATACATACTGAGATTATAACATGAATGTAACAAATATATTATGAGGACAAAAAAAGCCACAGTAACCTGGGTTACCCAGAAAATGATTTATTTGAATTATCTCCCTTTCAAAGAGATACCGGTACATATCATTGCATTTATTATTGGTGAGTTAGTAAGTACATGTAAATTCATTTGTTGCTACTCTACAAAAGAAATCCATGGATTGAACTTTAGAATATCAATCTATCGTCAATTGGAAACTGCAAATCCTCTCCATATCTACACTATTATAGATCAGCAACTCATAGATCAACAACTCAACAACGTCTTCCTAATAATAAATCAAGGCTGGAATACTTGCAAATTGCTAACTAGTACAAAAGCAAATTTTAAATGTTGCCAGTCAAAAGAAAACATCAAGAGACAATGTATGCCTTCATCTTTTAAAAGCAGCTAGCATTGAGGACAGCAGTCATCATGGGTAATGTAGACATTCAACTTGAGTGCAAATAGTAAAAACAACCAACAACAGTGCATTACATAAACAACAGTTGACATGGCCAGCACTTACACTAGAGGATTCATTGCTGACGATCCATGATATGAAGGTCAGCAGGCAGTTAGCTCCCTTTGTAGCAGCGTGTATGTCTATGAATGACCTTACCAGGTAATCCAAGGTCAAGGACGGCTGTACAGCTGCAGAGACAAATATAAGAGATGATGAAAACAAAGCATAAATTCGTTAAGACTTTCAAGTAAAGGCCATACACTTCTATGCATTTTTTTTTAAAATTGTTCAATGAATTGCTTTAAATTCAAGAAATTATGCAGTAATATCTTATTGAAATGAAAAAAAATAATAACCAATTCAAATAAAAAATTATTGCCAACCTCTGGCATTCCCCAGCAGTTGAAGTGTCATGGTGATGACCTCTCTGACCTCAGGGTCATCTTCTTGCTGAAGATTGGTCAGCATCTCCCAGAACTCAAACATTTTCTTGGTGCCTATAGAAAATCAAATTCTATTCAATATGAAACAACTTAGCTAACATTTCATCTTCTGATATCAATCACAAATGCATGTATGATGGTAAACTAAATATTTGATGCACCTATAAATAATTAATGTCAATATAAATCATATAAATGAAGACATTAAACAAACCTAACGTCTTCTGGCAGTCCCTGAGGAGGTCAAGGGCATTGTGCTGAATCACCATGGCAACACTTAGCTGAAGGTCCGTGATCTTCTCTGTCCCCACACTGTCCCTCAAAATGGCTGTCCAGGAATCAACAGTCTCCATGCAATCATCTGTCTGAAACCCCCAGGTAAAAAATTACAGTGGTTAAGTCTGCTGGACGGTTTACAAAAGGTCTACACCATCATCTTTGAACTTACTGAATTTATTTCACAAATCATAATTGACATTTTAGCCTACCAAAAATAACTTGTCTCTTGTTAAATTCTTCATTTGATTTCACATCTTATATACCCAGTAGTTTAATTCAATCAAAATGTTTTTGTCCAGAGGTAAATAAAACCCATGTAATATGGCCACTGCAAAAGTTACTTTAGTATATATGTTGATGTTACATGTACTAATGTACGTGTATATATAAATTCCATTCTTAGTTACCCAGTGTTGTAACACATCCCGTATCAACCACCGACTGAATCTAATTATGGCAGCATTCACTTCCTCCCTGAAACCACGGAAATTGGATGGTTAACAACAAACCATCAAATGTCTCATGTAATTTATTTTCTGTGTTATATCTTAAAATAATACAGACATTTACTGCAATACTTGTCAATCTAACTACATAACTTACTAAATGCACTTGCATATATGTTTGCAAAAATGTATATATATATAAAGAATATTCACCTTTTTGATGATTCTATCTGACACAAACATTGCTTTAGAACCTGGAAATTTAAATGAAGACTATTTAAGACATACAAATGCAAGCTAAAAGATTTTTCCTCAATGAAATTGATATTGCAGGTTCCTCCCTCTCCTAAATACCCCAGACCTGCTTTGTAAGATACTAAACAATGAAGCTGTGGTGTGAGCAGTTTATTTTTATTTTTCTTTTTATGTGGGGGGGGGGGGGGGGGGGGGGGGGGGGGGCATCAGGCACATGTACTTAAGAAGCTGACTGTGACATGTACCTGTAGAGAACTTTCTCTGACAAACAAGTCCTTCCAATCTTTGGACTCTAACAACGGATGAAGATCTAAAACTTTAAAAACCTGAAAATTAAACAAAATTATATAGTTCATTGTAACGGATATTTTGAGTACATGTACGAAATTACATATATTATATGGTAATTCAGGGTTATTTTAAAACTGATAAATTGCATTTATAAGTCTGTGTATTATTCATAGATTTAGTTTAATATGTACATTGAGATCAGAGTATGTTGCATCTACTTACTTCTGTTCAAACTCAATGTGTACAAAATCTACACATAATTCTCTGTGCCCATTTCAAAACATTCAGTAAAAAATTCTGACCTTTATTTGACATTCAAAATGCTGTTCTTGATAAAGGGCCCTCTCCAGAAGATAAGGTATCAGTGACATCACACCATCTAAGGCATTAGGCAACATGGTTGTCATGGTGACAGGACAATTCATCGCTGTTGCCGACTGCTTCTTGCATTGTTTATGCTCAGTGAAGATTGATGCTAGTACATCAAGCACTACGAGTCGCACCTCGTACAGCTCTGACCCCAGCAAGGATCGTATCTTTGTTGCTATGTCTGCCACGGAGGACTTGCCATCTTTCAGTGTGATCCATAGATCTAACTTTGTGATGACGGTAAGATACTCCACGAATCCAGGGACACAACATAATGTCTGCTTGTGGTGGATTCCCGCCTGGAATTCTTCATTTAAAGCCTCCGTCATACTGTTGGTTATTTCTATGGTGATATGACTTGTCCGGGCAGATAACTGTTCCATGACCAACAATACTTTCTCTGTCACTTCAAAGGCTGCTTGTTTTGTCATGTAGCATGGATTTTGCCTAAAAGTTAGTTTCAAAATGTAACAGATGTAATAAAGAAACAACTGCAAGGTGTTCATCATTCATATCTTTTTCATACTAGTAATCTTCAAGAGTAAACAAGTTTTTAAAAGTGAAAAAAATATACTGGTAAATATTTACAAAACTTGATACTGTTAGTGTAAGGTGTAAAATAAACACACCCAAACAAGAGTGCATTCTTCTCAGTGTATTTGTTTCATCATGTATAAGATTTACTTGATTAGCAGCCTGTAATCAATGTAAAAAGTGCCAAAATATGATAACCTTGAAATTACCAGTATGTATATTTGCAGTTACTTAAAAACTGTGAAATACAACACTTACTTGGTAATAAGCCACATTTTATCTTTCCACATTAATACTGTAGTCTCTATAGGTTGAATCTCATCTGTCAGGGTAAGTATCACTTCTAGCATATTTAAAATCTGTTAACAAACCCAAATTTTCTATCAGTACAACACCACAAAAACTTGTACTCCATTGCCTCTTTCATAACATTCTAATCCAATTTTGTAATTGGATATCTTTTTTCACCTACCTGTATTAGAGCACCATGTACATGACTGTGTTTAGCATGCGTTGGTTCTACAGGGACCATGCCCAGTAATTGATTCATAACAGAGTTCAGTTGACCCTTCTGCACAAGTGGTTGCAATGCCTTGGCAGCCATGATTCTTGTCTTTAAAACAGGACTGGAACTGCAACTACAAAACAAGTTAAATTGAAATTTCTACAGCTACTCAGAGATAGAGCTGAACAAGGCCTGTTCTAGGGTGAACTTTATACTAATTCTTTAATCATCACCTGTCAAGTTTGACCACTGATACATATTCCTTATTTTACGTGAGTACTTAATTCCGCCATTCAACTAATTCCATCAAATCGCGAGAATATTAAATCGCAAATGCCATATTTTTATCATAATTTCTTATAGTTGACGTGCGTCCGAAATATCAAAGATTTTAGGATCCGCGAGATGTGATTCTTGCGATTTTACGCAGATATTAATTCCTTGCTTCTACAGTAATTAGAAATTTACAGTATACTGTAATAATTAAATGGAACTTCTTCAAATTTTTGACCACTCTTAGTTTTTCATGTGTCTGATGTATGTGGAATTCCAATTATCACTCCCCGAGCATACCAGCATACCAGTAATTAAGAATTTTTAACGACATAATGCCAATCAAAAAATTCAAATTATTACAACAAACCTGATGACATATGGAATAAAAGCTGCCAAGTTAAGTGAGGTATCAGCGCCCTCTAGTGGAGACTGGAATAGTCGTCCCAGAATCATCAGTACGGGGTACAAACCAGGGTGTAGGTACAGCTGATCCGTGTCACTAAAATAGTACAGGCAGGACGTAAAAAATCAGAAAACTCCATTCATAACTAACACTCAATACATGAATATTAAGTCCATAAAGTTGTATGCCATATACTAGCTCCAGATCTGTAGCGCTACAGGAGCTCTCCAAAGTTTTCGTGCACTGTAAATTGCAAGTTTTTTTTTTGTATGTGAGGCACTGTAGCTCTAGGGCATGTCAACCTGGCTTTAAAATTTTTTCCTGTAAAGCAACAGATCTGCAGCCAGCAATGTACCTGATGTTTCTGGTGGCCACTTCTAGCTGGTCTAAGAGGAAAGGATAAAGTGACGGATACTGGTGAAAGAACTGTCGTCCTGTCTGGCTGTAAAGAAATCCAGGTGAGTTACTGAAACCCTCAACACCTTTATCTACCTGTACTTAAATAATCTGCTTTGTGACAAATTTTCTCTGTAATTGAGTTGTTTTAATAATTACCAGTTCTTCTTGGACATAGTGGATTCGTCCTTACTTCTCTTGACTCCAAAGATTCTGGTGATCATGGTGCTGAGTAGAAGGGTGGAAGAATTCCTCACCTGTAGATAATAGTACAAGACAAATTTATCACCTGTTTTACAGCTTTGCAAAGTCAATACAATTCAAAAATACTACCAGATAACCAAAGTTCAGGGTTGAAAATCCAATCCTCATCATTATTACTTAGATGGTAATAAGAAAAAACGCAACACACTCACTGCCCAGAAAGGAGACTGAAATCCTAATATGGCCGCCATCAATCCATCAGCTACAAAGGGAGTCACCACTTCTCCCAGCCTGGAATCCTTGTACAGAGCTCTTAGAATGTTCAAGGCATGAACCTATAATTAAACATTAAATTCATAAGAGTTTCAAATGTACTATTCACTACTTTATTAGTATTTTCAACAATGTGATCAGAAAATTTAGAACCTTTGACTCATTTAAGTAGTATAAACAATATGCTACAAAAATAAATAACATTTGACTCAACAGGAGAATATACTGTAAACGTATTATATTTAGCGTGTACGATATTTGGCAGAATATGATTTTTCAACACCTTAGCGTGGATTTGATTTAGCGCATTTCTGAATGTATCTATATATCTACTTATATATTTTACACATGGCGATATACATGTACTTGATTTAGTGTACGCTGTTTTCCGCCAAAAACGCTAAATAGAATACACAGCCAAATGCAATGCATTTACAGTATACAGTACCTTGGAGTTGGAGGGGGTCCCAGACACAGTATCTTCCATCAGAGCTAGCTGTAACAGCTCTTTAACGGTCCACTTAAAACATGGCCGACCTGTACTGTGAGGTTCAGAACTGACCAAGGTCTGCAGAAAATTAAAAGAAAATTCAAACCTTTCCCTCATTCCATCTTCTAAACACCAAGTTAGTGAAAATAAGGTACTGTAGAAGCACATATTTTCAATGGGTTAAAATTTCATTGTTTTTAAACCAAATACAATTTCGTTGGCATTTAATTTCGTCATATCGTAATCTCTAAAATGTATTGTGTATCAACTCTGTATTTATTAATACTTGGGTTAAAAATTCGTCATGGATTTAATTTCGTTGATTTATACTGCCAACGAAAATAACGAAATTAAATCCTCAACAAATATTTCTGCTTCTACAGAAATTCTTATCCACTAATTTAATATGCATCCGCAAAACCATGTGTTTCACAAAATCCATGAAAAATGATGTGCACAAATATTCATGAAACCAAAACATTCAACATCAGAATTACTAAGATAGTGATTTTCGATGGTGCCCGATATTCCCACCTGAACAAAGAATGGAATGCCAGCACTTCTTCTGGTGGCGCACAGCTTGTTGTACTCGTCATCATTCTTTACGTCTGCCATGACTTGGTCTAACCATAACTTTGGGAGCTGATGGAGGGTTTTAATGTTACACCTGTTAACAAATTAAAGAAGTTATTGACAGAAGCACACTTCTATTGTCTCACATCTAACATCTTTCATACACGTAAATCCAAATTTGAAATAATGTTACAAATAATACCTATTACTAATAGCATTAAACATTTTAGATCACTCTTCTACATTTCTTTTCTTAGACATACCTCCACAACATTTCACACTGTTTGACAAAACCAGCACATGCCAGCTCAAATGCTCCCCTATGTATGGATTCCATCAACTGCTTCTTGAAGTATTCTCCTATAACCTCATTCTTGTAAGCAGAAGAGGGGGGAAAAGGTTTACCAAAATGCTTGCATATTCAAGAAATAGTGCAGAAAATGTACCAGTCTATTCAAAATATGTACAAAGTATTTTGTGAAATAATCAGTTTCAGCATTCAGACAAACAGTACCTGCTGGACAGTGAGGAGT
>CM065923.1:15714000-15739000 GCA_033439105.1 Magallana nippona
CCTATGTCTGATGTATGAGGCGTTGTGATTGGTGCTTCAAAGGTCAGTTGCCCTAGCAACAGTGAGACTTCCTTGACGTTTCTCCAGCAGCAGACAATGAGGTACTCGGGCATCAGTGTGACAGTCTCCACACAGCGCTCCGCCTCAGAGGCTCTTACCTTTTCCTCTGAGGTGCCTGTCTTACCCTCGGAGGCAAAAATAGACTCCACACCTAGAATAAATAGAGTAAACAATATCCAAATACAGTTAACAAAAGTTACAGTGAAATGCTTATAACAAATTCACATTTACAGTTAGTTTTATTCCTTTAGTAATGAAACTTAATTCAAACTAAACATTTCCAAAAAATTATGTTTATAATGAATCAAAATTGGTCTTCCCTGGCACTTTGCTGTGTGTTTTTACTATACAGGTAATAAAGTACCACCGGTACATGTATCTCCAAACTTTCAGGGACATCTTACTGGGGTTTCTAGCATGAGAATTGCAACTTGCCAATATGCATGTTTACCTTTGATGGCCTCCTCTGGCACGTTTCCCTCAGGAGAGCTGTTTTGTACCACTGGAGAGACGATGTCTGATATCTCCAGGCAACAGAATAAAAGATCCTTCATTAATGGCTGCCATAGCAACATCTCACTTTTAGAAAGCTTCCTAAAATACAATAGCTCATTCCATTACACAAGTATTTTAAGAACAAATTTTACAACCAAAACAAATTCTAAAGATATGATTCACTAAAGGATATACATCATCTGAAATTCTGAATATAGACTTTATATGAAAAACTTACTTTAGATTAACATCAAACAGGATGTATCTGATGCAATGCAAAGTGGGATACATTGGTTTGGTTGCTGCTGCAATAAACAATCCAGTCCTTGCCACTTGCAACTGATCCTTGAGGTAAGACAACAAAATCCACAGCAACAGGACTGTTCCTCCTGAGGAATCAGTATGTTGGAGGGGGAGTTTCTCGAGAGCCTCCCTCAAGCTTTGTTCCCCATTCAATAAGTCTCCCCACTCTGTGAGAGCAGAAGGGCTGAGGTGTTTAGCAAGGATCTCCTGAGCACTGAAGAAAAACTCCTGAATACTAGGCTGAAGGAGCAAGATTCTGAGGAGGAATGCTCCTGTGGTGCAGTCCTGGGGACGATTACTGCCTGCCAATGTCAGTCCTATGTCCAGTAGCTCAGACACACTCATATTGATCATTCTCTTTGATAAAATAATAGACTGTCCATTACTGTGTACTATTCTAACTATGTGAATGTATAATGCTGCATTATGGCCAAATAGTTATGACTATTTCAAAGAGAAAAGAATGTAACTACACGCATCTACAATCTATGTCTTCAATTTGTCTGATATATACCTTCAGGTGGAGCCCCTGACTGAAGCAACTCCTCAGCACCTTGTAGGCCTCTGTTTTATTGTCTTCAAACGTGTCTGTTAGGCACTCCATCAGTGTCTGAATATGACATCCCTTCCACTCCTCCCATATAACATAACCTTGAAATGCAAGACTACAGACATTTCACACTTAAATACCAAGGCAAATGATTCATATCACAATCTAAAATGTTACAAAAAAATCACCTAAACTGAGTTAAATTATCAATTTCTACAACACTAAGAAACTCTATTGGTCAGATTTTAGTAAGATATTCAGAAAACGTAAGCCTTAAAATTGTATATCTGTATTAAGGTGCTTTCACTCTTTTGGAATCCATGATTTAAAAAAAAAAGAGATCATTTTATGCTTGGATTGGACATGCATCTGGTTATATCATGTTATCTTACCTCCAGTATTAGCAGGACTCAACAGATCCACCATCAGAGAGAGAATGGACAGTGCTGTTGTCCGTCGTGCGAATGCTGAGCCGGGGTACAGGGAGTGAAGCAGAAACTGGAACAGCCACGATCCAAAGGCCTGCAATGAAACAGGTCCCAGTTATATAATGGTTATACGCTAACTGGTAAAGGTTACAATACTGACTAAAGACCAATTCTTGTCAAGAATCAATACTCGTTACCACTTAATTTTGTGAGGTTTCATTTCAATGGCAAGAATTGGTCCTGGGCAAGTAAGGCTTATGAAAAACATATCCAAAACCTTCATATGGCATATTATATAATCTTCATATGATATACACAGTTTTACACCAGAAAAATAATTAAATACAATGTTTTACCTTGTAGGCTGACAGTGTGGTGTTTAGCCCTGAGGGTCTATTTTTAGAATTAAGTTTTCTACATAGAGCTCCCTCACTTTCTTTATATCTCAGGAATAGCTACAAACACAACAATACCATTCATAGTCATTAAAATTGTTCAGATTGTATCTAAAGCAATAAAAAATCTGCTTAACAAATTTTTGCACACAAATCAAAATAGGAGATGGATTTACAGTTACCTTTTTGATATGAGCTACCATGTGTTGTCTGAAAGATGGTGATTGGTTCTTCATATTCCACTGAATGAAGTATTTAAGTAATCTGAATTCTGATTGGTTGATTGGTTCTGATGTCTTGTGGTTTTCACATAGTAAGGCAAATGCATCAAGTCTTGCCTAGGTGAACAAAATATCATGTTATTAAAGAACAGTGAACATTTACACCCTGTATATTGTTGAACAAAGTGTAGATAAGTCACAAGTAAATCCTTACCTGATCATCAGTGTGACTCAGAGCTTGTTTAACTAACTCTGTCTTCACCACTCCATACAAACATTCTGGGGACTTAGATACAGCGTTGTCCAACAGACCCATGACACGGGCCCTCCTTAAACACATGATCAGGGCACCTAGCTGTTCATCTGTAACTGTTCATTTCATATGACTGTGATTAAAATTATTGTTACAAATTAGCAAAATACTCTCAATAAAATACATAGAGAATAATGCATTCCTTTTTTTTCATATCACACCCTGTATCAGGCCAAGACACACTGTACCATTTATTGAGAGTGTGATTTAGGCAAGGGTACATATTGTTATAACTAATAAATACAGTTATAGAATACCAAACACATCTACCGGTATTTGACAAAAGACAGTATGATAATCACTAACTAGCTGGCTATTTAGACATACAATGATTGCACATGCAAAATTCCTTTGTTTATTACCAACTATTTAAACATGTTTATAAACAATCAATGTTACCTGACTGGTTGCTGTTACAGAGAGATGATATCATACAACTTAATGTGTCTTTGCCTGTTTTTAGAAGTTTTGGAAGGATATACTAAAATAAAAAGAAAATTTTTTGTTAAGAAAGTGGTAAGACATATACCATCAGAAATCCAGTATCAGCACATGCATAAAAAAAATCCAATGATGGAACCACTATATACCAGTAAGTTGACCGCAATGTCCTTTATATACCAAGTAGTCTGACGTTTTTCTCAAGATGTTGTCATCATTTATTGATAACAATCCCAACTAAGTTTCAAACTTCAATATATACTTGTCATAGGTCTGTGGACACTGGACAATGCTATATCAGAACCTCACTGAATATACAGGTAGATAATTATTTTAAATTTGAACAAAAGATAATGGACAGGATGCCATTTGAAAGATCTTCTGCAGAAACAACATATACCAGCAGAGTCTTAGTACAGAACCATATACAATGGTATAAATAATTTACAAATACCGGTACAGTAATTGTCTTTTCACATCATATCATGAAATACACCACAGAAACTGTATGTACCTCAATAACATAGGTGCGCTGATGTGTGCTGTTTCCCATCATGCACTGCAGCACAGGCCATACCCATATCTTCTGCCACAGCTTCCTGTCATCTGGTTGGGAGAGCTCCTTCAGGTGTTCAATTGACAGCCTGTCATACAAGTCACTAGCCTGGATACAAAAAAAAAAGCCTTAACATCATTGCAAAGACATAATCATCTTTGAGTAGTGAAATCTGGTTCATTCCCAAAATTCAAAACATAAAAATTTTGAAATCAAAGCAAACACTGACATAGCAGGCAACTGTCTGTTCCTTGAGGTTGTTGAGGATGTCCTGAGCAAGGTCTGGGTTATATTGGAGAAGAGTTGACACTTTCAGACTCTCAGCTAGTATCCTCAGGGTTCCATATTTCCCCTTGCTAGACCAGCTGACCTCTGACAAGAGAGATCTGGATAGATGCAGTAGAAACTGGTCCTCTGGTGCTGACGAAAATACAATACAATGAAAAGGTGTCCAATTTACAGTTTTCAGAGGTTAAAAGTTAACAGCAACAATCTAGGGGCATAAAAAATCAAACCTCATATGAATCAAAGACATATGGTGTCAAATAGACAAACCAAATTACATGTAGCACATCTACATACTATTCCTACCTTCAACATTAGTTGTTTCCTTGTGTACCTTGATGAGAGACTCAAAGATGTCCTTAGCAGTAAACCTTATTACCTACAAACAATATTAATGATTTGTAACTCTATGAAAAACCACCAACTCAATCAAAATGCCATTTCTCTGGTTTGTTTCTTAAATTGTAGATGCTAATATTTCAAGTAAAACTTTTTCAAACAGATTCCTCTTACATCTGTTGAGTCCTCCCAAATTGTCCACACAAACTTAAGCACTTTCTGTAACAGGTGCCCTGGCCCAGACAGTCTACTGGTCACAGCCCGATCACAGCAGTCAGATCGCAGACAGGCACTGAAAAGATTGAGTGTCATTAACATTCAAACACTGAACCAGAACAACAAGGATATGTTAGAGTTAAATATGTTGGAGTTACCACACATGCCCGTAGTTCTTCAAAATTAAGTTTTGTGAGTACATGTAATTTTGTGCTTCAATGTGTTCTGCATGAACAAACCTAAACAAAATGAGACTCACAGAGCTCTGTTTGTCCACATGTGAATAGTTCTAGCCATCTGCAGCTTTCCTGTTGTATCACAGCTTCTGTGAAATAAGAGATATAAACAAATACAATGCATAACAATGCAAAGTTTATTGATGCTTGCCCTGTATGAAACATGTGCACATACTATATATGGCACAGTGTACTATATATGCATGCGTCAACATTTTATGTGCATTGTTAAATGCACCTTTATATTTTACTCTCTAATTTAGTAATTTACTAACCTTGATCCCATATCTAATATTCTGTTCAACATGATATCTAGTAGCAAACTCTTGTTGTCTTCATTGTGTAATAGTAAATCAGAAACATCTAGCTGAGCCAGAATTCCAAACCACAGACACAAACAGGAAGTAGAGGAGAGCTGGGATAGCTCATCTCTAGAAAGTGATGTCTGCAATATCCAGCCAGGTGGTTCAGCTTTATTCTTCACTACTTCATGAAAAATGATATCTAGAATCTAAAAAAAATATCCAATGTAACACAATTAGCACATTTCTTGTCATAATAGAAATAGAATTTTTCAGTGTGGACAAAGAACTGTAACTCTTCGGTCAGTCATCCAATATTTTCCCAGATAGCTCTAATTCTCCAGCTTTATACTGAGTTTCCTAGCTGTCTTGAATCACAGTGCTCAATCTATGAGTTATCCTAAATGAACAATGATGATCAATAAAAATAAAACCCAACTAATGGCATTACCAGTTCTGTTGCTTGCGGCCCCAAGTTCAGCTTCAGGAGTAGAGTCAGACACATGCTGCCACTGGTCTTACAGTCCAGCAGGAAGTTTTCTGAAACAAATATCGAAAGACCCAATCAAAACCTAACATTAGTGCCATCAAAGCTATTTCTCTAAAGTTCAAACCAAAGTGTTTATAAATACGAAAAATAAAATTTAGTTCAAAAATACATTATCTAATAGGTATAAATCGTTTTCTGAGTAGTTCAATAAATTAGATACTGTGTGACTAAATGAACAAGATTTCTATTTCCGAAAGTTTGCACACACATTAGAGTACATGCTTGAATTGTGGCCAGTGAACAAAACATACCTGAATTAAGAATCACAATTATATTGTTGATGAAGGCAACTGAAACAGATTGGATAGCTCTTTGTGTGTTGGAGTCTCTGCCTTCCAAACCTGTCGCACACTTCTGTAGCAGCTTACTGGAGGCCTGGATACAGGCCAGGCAGTGGTGCATCACCTCATTGTCCTCCACAGGGGACAGGTCACACCTGACCAAATCATAAAGCATCTTGCAATATCAATCCCACCTGACCAAATTATAATGCACCAATACCTTTATCAAGAATTAGTATAGGATAATATGATACATATAATTCTCTTGTAAAACCAAGGAGATTATACCTTTTTGCAGCTAAAAACTTCTCAAGAGCTTGTGATAAGTATTGGAGAACTGAAGAAGAAACCCATAAAATATAATACCTTCCACAACAAAATCACATGTTTGCATTACCCATTTGTTGTCATAAACTACATGCAGAATTATATATTACATCAGCGTTTGATCTTATTTCAATAATTTTACAACATGAAGAATTTGACCTGTATAATGATAACTAAATAATGATCAAATTAGATAATATGCTAACAAAAATTTGACTCGCGTAATCATACCTGGCAGAAAGACTTGAGAAAGACAGCGTTCCCCTGAAATTTTAAAAATACTCTTAAATCACTCACTTCACAATACAGAGACAAAAAAATGGCCATCTAATTGCATTGTACATTGATTTCAAAAATGCACACCCAATGGAAAGTTTTCCATCAGACAGTATATCATGTTGACAGTCTTCCTGCCATCTTGGATGTCCTTGACCCCAGCCGTGACCTTCACTGTGACCTCATGCACCATCCGTCTGCTCACTAATGTTTTCAAGTCATCACTGAAATTCTGGAAGGTGCTGCAATAAAAGTAGGAAGTGATGAGACATCTGATACATATACTTTACAGGTTCTAAGAATATGTTAGTCCTTAATCTGAAACAACAGTTACTCCCTATACAGTAAGGTTTATGCAGATGCTGACGTGGTTGTGGGCATTTAAAAATAAATGGAACAAGATTTTTATTCTAAACAAATAGAGTATTCTGAATAAACTTTATGAAAAAAAAAACTTAATTGGTAGGCAGTTCTTACAATACATGTACAGCAGCAGCAAACATACCTGTAAATATTTGACAGTGAATTTTCCTTCAGTTAATTTTGAGTTAAGTTTTACCTTGCCAATAATCTTTTCACTGTGTGTTTGGGGGAGCAGTTAAGGTAAATATCCACCAGAATCTCCAGGGATAATTCCAATTCTGAGACTGATTCATTTCTTCTGCTAACCTCCTGGACTTCAGTGCAAATCTGTGAAAAACAGTGACTCCAAATTTAAAAAAAATTAAATAAGCTGTCTTTATTTTCACTTGCATTGATATATTTACATTCTTCTGGGGCTTATTTTCCCTATAATACAGTTGGATTGATTTCATGTATAATAATTGTTAAACAAACATGCTAATTTTAATAGTTTATACAGGTATAAAAGTTGCTGGCATTGCAGAAAATGCATAAACACTTACTTGGCTTTGAAAGTAACCTTTGTATATGGTTGGGACAAGAACTGCATTGACAAATGAACAAAACAAACACACATTTTGATATAGATCTAAAAAATGTTACTTAACCTCTTTGAGACGAACTATCTGTTGCTTGACATCTTTTATCCCAAAAAGCTTTCGAAACTTTTTAAGTAATTGACACTCTTCCTTTAGATCAGACTCATCTGAAAATACATGACGATGTAACTATCAAAAATACAAGTTAAAATGCTTTGCAAACAAGTCTTATAAGTCTGTATAAAAGTAATTAGCTGCAGATCTATGAAGAAATTATTTTGTATACCTAACATCTTTCATAGTCTGTCCCAAGATATTTATGCAGCACATTTGGACGATTTTTAAAGTGACACGGTGACTCAAAATACGTGTTTTACTTTTTGATTATGACAACGGAAATCAGAAGAAATATACTAAATTTCATCATACGGAAGGTTTCACGCATCATAAGTCATCATCTATCAGTTGACAAGTCAATAAAACTCATCCAAAAAATGCACATGTAAACAAACCAAGTTGTTTTGGACATGTTAGTGTCATGTGATTGCGATTGCTGTCTAAAAATAGTTACAGTGGGATTGATACACTGAGAAAAGAATTTGAAAGTGAAGCTATTTGATGTCTGTGGTAAGAAATATGCATTCATAGAGAGTGCATCTTAATAAATTTATAGTTCTTGAAGACATCAGATTTTAATGAGAGCCCACTAGCTCATGATATATGCCACGCTACATTATTTACATTCCCCTGCGCTTGCGTGGCTATGAAGTGGAAGGGAAACTCAATATTTTTGTGTTGGCCCAATTCTATTTTTCTCCTTTTAATTTGATTTATTTACTTTTGAACACTGTAATTTTTCAAAAGTTCACCTTTTCATATGATAAATAAAAAAGGTGGAAATCATGTAAAAATTCGATATTTGCTGAATAGGTTGTATCACCATGTCTCTTTAATGAACATACACATACCTGCGTAAGAAAAGCAATTGAAATAGATGAAAGGGAAAATTTCCAAGATAACTTCATTTACACATTATCATTTTTCACTCGTAAAAATTCACAGGAATGAAAACAGATTTCTTATGGAGATTTATAATGGGAATGTTGACATCTTTGAAACCTGATAAGCTAGAGGGGGCGTTTCAAAGAAGAAAGAATCTTGGAATTTTTTCATACTTTTGAATGAACATTGTTTTAACCCTTATGTATTTATAAATATCGAGTATTAAGCAAAATGTGAATGGAGGATATCTTAGGACAGAGTATAGTAAATGTAAACGGAAGCATAACATTGTTCATCTCCCTCTCTCTTTCTCTCTCTCTCTCTCTCTCTCTCTCTCTCTCTCTCTCTAAATGACTATTTCATCATTAGACCTACCAATGAGAACCAATTTCACGAGTCTATCTTTAAGAAGTTCGTGGAATGATAGATATTCCTTTTTCTCTATTGACATTTTTAGTTAATCTTAAGTTTTTTTCTTCAACTTAACGAACAGGACAGTGAGAATCTCAAATTATGAGCGTTCTGTCAATTCCACATGTGTGCTCCGCCATTTTAACAGCCCCGCATTTGTTTTTCTTCCAGTTCGGTCAAATATTTTTTTTTTAATCGATCTCAGATAATAGATATATTGATAGATAGATGATTACTATACAGATAAGTTTGTCCACTGTGGTTTATTGTTCATAGGAATAATATCAAAACCAACATGTTCTTGCTGCTGATTACTACAACAAATGTCCTTCCGGTTGAAAAGTTTCTGGAGTTCGTCTGCCTATTGTTTCATTCAGTTGGAGGCTGGTACACTACTATAGCAAGCCTCCAGAAAGTATATTTCGATAGCAACTATTTAGATAAATTGCAATGTTTTTCTCAAACGTTGCTTGGACTTGTGTAAGTTGACAAACTTTCTTTAGGACATAATATCCATTTATATTTGTGTATAAAAGTTTTATGAATCAGAATGATATGAGTACAGAACAAAAGCATCTTTAAAAACGCAAGTAATTAATGATACATTGTTTCTGTAGTGTGCTTTTTTCAGAGCATTTTATATGCTTTTAGATACATGTTTCATAGAAATATAACCTTATTAATATTTGATCAGATGTTTATAAATAAAGCAAATTTAAAAAAGGAATAATGGTATTTATGGATAGAAAATTTAAAGCCTAAAATGCTTAAATTTGATATGTTTACTATTGCAATTATTTGAACACTATAAATGTTGCTGATTAAATTTACGCAGGGACGTACATTATGGTAATTTACACTGTATTTTAAGTCATTTCCCTCTGATAGCTGACAAATAATGAATCAGTTACATGTCAACTAATGGTCCATGTTTTTATTTTGTACCGACTTAATCAAACATGAGCAAAGTTTTACTGACAATGTAAATTCAGTATATTTAAATTCTTCCTTCAGTATTCATTCATCATCTTCAATAGTACAAAATTAATTCAAAAATCCTACTGAATTTGAGACAATTCTTTTAGTGTTGATACCCAATTATTGATAAACATTTCAGACTACAAAATATTCAGCTTGCTATAGTATTACATAATGTTTTTTATGGTATATGTAACTGAAGTTTGATACCATACTCTTCCAATCCAATTACCACTGAAACAACCAACCAGTTATTCAATACTGTACTTGAAAATTGATATTTGGATCAATGTTCAAATGCATTAGAATCACACATTAGGACTCATGAAGTATATCTGTCAGACTAATTTACCTCGAAATGAAATTTGTATCAAATTTTATCTGCTCTTACTATATCTCTGATTTTGTAAATAATTTTTCAGCCATAAACATAGGAAAATTACGGTAAGGTTGTACTGGTGCGACCATATTAGTCTCCTGTTGTTAAACGCACAACACAGATTCAGAGAGAATTTTCAAAATAACTTGTCAACGAGGAGTTAGTATGTGCTATACATTGTACCTATACAAGCAATAATAGGATACTCTTTAGACACTGTAAAAGTGTATTTCTATAAATGTATAGTACATGCTCTATTGATAAGTAATATTTTAGTATTTTACTTATAGATTAATAATTTTATGATAGGCCTAACCCTAAATACTCTGTTTGTGCTCTATAGTGATATACATGAAGTAGAATACCTTTTTTCTCTAATATATGACTTAGTCTACTGTTGTTTTTAACAGTTTTTTTATTGATGGGGTCGTTCAGGGCAATAGACAACAAATCTTAATTTATAAAATAAAAACAAGAAAAGCTCCTAACAACAACAGAAATGAAAACTATTATAGTCTGTCCCAAGTTAATGCTTCCATCATTTTTTGATGATTTTTAATATAAATACACATACCTGTGAAAGAAATACAGTTGAAATCAATAAAAGGGAAAATATCCAAGATATCCTCATTGACTTATTTTTATTTTTCACTCATAAAAGTTCACAGGAACGAAAACAAATTTCTTACAGAGATTTATAATGGGAAATGTTTACATCTTTTCTCCATTCGGAATTACTCAGAATACCTTGCACAATTTTTCAACATTATCATCCAGGCTATTTCATGGCTGATGCAGTGCAAAATCCCCGTAGACTTTCTATTTGGGGTTGTGTATTGAAACCTGAAGTGGTAGAGGGGGTGTTTCAAAACAGATAATCTGGACATTTTTCATATTAGTTGATGAACGTACTTTGAACACAAAGGTATCTATGATTATCGAAATATCAAGCGAAAAGTGGTGGAAGCAAAAACTCGGGACAGAGTATAACTAAAATCTTCAAAAAATGAAAACACATAACACAGATATAAATAGCCATAGACAAACAAAAAGTGTTGTTATATTCAATAGTGTATTCTCACTATATAACTCTATATAGACAAATAGTCAATAATTGTAATATTAGCTCCTCCGAAAAATATTGACCGGTCAATATTTTTTTAATATTGACAGGCTAGGAATAATATGTAGAGAATATTCCATCTATATTTCAATTAATTGTTTTTGATTCATGGATTCGTAAATGGTGACGTAAAGAAGTCTTTGCGACTCCAAAACAAGGTGACGTCATAATAGACAATCAGTCAAGGCAAGTAAACAACGGACGCGCAATGCAACGGTTTGCTATCATTATGGATATAAGGATTATTGAATTACTGTGAAGTAAAATCAGGTAGAACATCTGTAAGTTAATTCCTACGGGTGCCGGAATATCACCAGTGACCGTTTGATGCCAACGGTATTTTGGAAACAAACTGCACGCAAAATTTAATTTGTGAATTCTATGTTGAGCTGAGAAAATTACTGCGATATGTTTTGAAATCCTTTCTAAGTTTCTTGAATTTTGGTTTGTTTCTTCATATAACAAAACAAATATTGCCTGTGTTTTCGGGCAACATTGATTATATGAGCCCCCTTGGGATGATTAAATTGCCCTCAGCTTTGTGTTAGGCAACATTTCGTCCCTCGGGAACTCATATAATCAATGTTGCCCTCAACCCCAGTCAACATTTGTATACTGGTATAGTGCCTAAAATTAATGTTTGATCCAAGAAGATTTGAGTTGTTTGCAATGATTTATGTGCATTGCAACAACTAAGAAGTATTTCAACTATATTAGCTCTTAAAAACAATTTCTCCAAAATAAATGTGTTTAAATGCATGCAATTTATACAGTTTTGTTTAGTTACATTCAAATTATATTTTGATATCTCATGTTTGGGGTTTGGATGAGGCCAGTTTATCAGCTCTTATTAACCCCAACGAGAGTCCCTTTGAACATAATATATGTTATAAAGAGGGTCTATTGATCTTGGTAAGGATATACAGAAACTGCTGATCAGAATACCACCAACGCTTCTCTGTGTAACCAGTGTAGTGGAAGCAGTGCATTTGTGCTCTTTGTTAATTGTCTGAAATTCCTCTCAACCCCAAAAATAGTCACTGGCCAATTTAATGTGAACCATACACAGTGGTTGGTGCATGTGAAGAGGCGATGTGATTAATGTATGTGCTTTTATTTGTGCTGGAGCATACTGAATTCATGTAATTGATTGGTGGCATCGGGTATATCAAAGATACTAACGAGCAGCAAGGTAATGATGGTGAAATATGAAATATTAAATCCCCTTTATCCATTTCAATGCTCTTGATGAATTGTTAACTTGCTATGGTCTATTAGAACCATTATATGTTATCCTGTGTTCTTTTTGTAAATTGATATGTTTTGAGAAGTGTCTATTTCCATGAAATTATGAAAATGTTCACCATACTTAATTGACCCATGTTTTGCAGTCATGAATATCTCCATGTATTGTTGCATGCTTTACTCAGGAATTATCTGTCAAAAATTTCATAGTTATGCTGCTTTGTTTTATCAGTGTATCAATCATTGAAATATTTTAAAGTAAGCAGGATATACCCATATTTATTCTAAATATGTATATATTTTCCCTTTAATTAAGGTCAGTGATAAACTCTAATCAAATCTAGTAGCATGTACCTATATGTATGTATATGTAAGAAAAGTTTTGGCTTTTTGGTTATAGAGTGCATTGAGTAGGGTTAACAACAACAAAAAAAGGAGGAAAAAACTCTATTGAAACTTCTACAACTCTATCATGAGTTTCAACTTTCTTTGTTCCATACATTTCATGCCAAATATGAGAATATAGGTAACGGTAGTTCTTAGATTCTGATTAATATCAACTTATGTACAGCATGGTTTCATATTTTTCATACTTTTTTGAGCCTGACAAAAACCTATTTAAATTTTAAGAACTAAGTGTATTTCAAAGCTTTCCATGGCATGATAATTTTAATAACAGTTTTTTACCAATGGTCTGGAGGATTGACATAGATCTTATCTTTTGTCGGCTAATTCCTCTCAGTGAAAGTGACCAACCGTAATGCATCTTTTCCGCCTTTATGTAGCAAAAACATTGTAATGATTTAAAGTGTCACTGAAAAGATTGACCTGCCCGTAACTCTCTGAAATATAAAGGAAATATGACAATAGCAGGTTTTAAAGATTATCTTAGATTTTTAAAATTCTTCCTTTATTTTTTGGCTCATATCCTGGACAAATTTTGAAAGTTTTATTATACCAGGAAACTCTTGTATTAGAATTTATATTTATATGATCAAGGTAACAAACAGGTAGATATATAGATGTAGTGCCAGGTATGTTATCGAGGTGATAGTAGTGCGATGTTTAGTAATGTAGAACTTCAATACCAAGTTTTCTTTTTGCAGATACTATAGTCTAACAACCCAGAGGCAGGTAAAGACCAGGCCAGCATAGGGTAAGACTTCAACTTTTGGCCTTGTCAGTTTATCTCAGAAAACAGAGAATCTAATAACAATAAATATTAGGTTTTGAAGTTTGTTTTTGAACATTGCTGAAATGTTTGATGTTGGATGGTGAATCTTGATTGTGATGAATTACTTTCAGTGTTTTATATGATTAGAGTTCAGGCTCTAATGTCATTATTGCAAACTGCAGCTTGAACACTTCTTAGATGATCTAGCTGTTTAATTGTTCTATTCTGGTGGGATCTATGAAGTCTTCTTATTGTCTGTGCAAGGTTTCTCTCTGGCTCCAGTATTCTGGAGATGGCCAGCTAATTGTTTGTTTGGTATCTTTGCCTGTGAAGGCTTGGAACTGCTTCTCCAACTTAATGATGATATTATATGGTTGGATGGCTTGCTGTTAGAAATCGGCTGAAGGCTGTGGGCTCATCACTTGATTTGAGATCCTGAGATAGCTCACATTAGGATTGCGAGATAACTCGCACACTGTGATATGCTGTCCCTCTTCTGATTTAAAAAGCATTAATTAGATAGTTCTTGGACAGTTTATCATCATGGCCATCCTAATTAATGGCCCAGACTTGACTTTTATGATTCTTTTATTTCCCCCCTTTGGTTTAGGCTCCACTTTGGCACCAGTGCTTGAATTCTGTTGCCAATACAATCGAAAATATTATTTGTGGGTTTTTATCAAAATTGGAGAATTTTTCTTTGAAAATAATTTTAGAATTCATGCACAGGTTTTTTCCTTCAGTGAAAAAAAAATGATTTAAATAGTTCTCTAAAGGAACTAAAATAAATTATACACAAGTTAGATACATGTATATCACAAGAATCAATATATTTGTGGACCAAGTATGCTGCAAATAAAAAATTGATATTATTTGCACATAACAATATCGGTAATTTGATTCCCCCTGAAACAATATTGTTACATAATATCAGAATTTGCTTTGGAAGCTGGTAGAAAAAGAAACAATACCAAAATTGGCTTACTCAAAAAAGCTGTGATCAATACTGACCCATACTATCAGCTGATTAGGGCTCAGACTTTCAGCACCTCAAAGATTTAATGCTGTGGTTCATAACATTTAGGCCAAGTTATCAAAAATACATGAGCCACATGGTCTTCAGAGTATTAATTACATAGCAAGTGCTCAGTAACAGCACTCGGTTGTACCTTTGGATTTTGATACCTACCACTAAATTGGTGGTAAGAAGTTCTCAAGATGAAAATAGAAAGCAGAAAAGATTACTAAGATGAGAAAAAAACAGAAACATGACATGGTTTTGTAGTTGTTTTGAGGGAGAGTTGGAGAGTTGGATTATGACTGGGTTTTTATGATGAGTTTCGGTCAGTGCCCCCCTAAACAGAAAACACCAAGGGATTCCTGTGTATTGATGATTATATGAAATCTAGACATGTGTATAGTGTGTGTAAGAAGTGGAATTAATAGGCATGGGCTGGTGTGCAGACCAGCGGACATTGATTTTGCCTTATACAAGAAGTGGTGATCTATTGCAGATGACTATTTTGGTGTATCAATAAGACAGTTTGATAGTTCCCGCGATAACACAGTCAAGAAAGATCATTGAGGGAGATTCGTCAATCATTATTTTTCAATGCATGTATTCAATTCCCTGAGGGGACTATCTATACTTAAAGATGTGAGCAGTCAATAGTTAATGGATCAGAGTATGGTAATTTTTCAAAAAAGTTTTTTGGATTATATTCAATATAAGCATCACTGCCAATGAGATTCTGGCATATTGTGTAAGAGTTTTGGCTGGAATATTTGACTTTGTATATATATATACTGTGAAAAAAAATATTTCTGCAGCTCCCCTGGAGTTATGGATCAAAGGAGGCTGTGTGGGAAGGGGAATTCCAGCAGAAGCTGAGAGTGTAGGGGCACCATGTCACAGGACAAACTGGATAAAGGGGCCCCATCCCCACCCTCAGCAGTGGAGGGGGTGGATTGGAAGGAGCGGTGCCTGTCCCTAGAGGCCTCTTTGCAACAGTTCAAATCCCAGGTGGTTCGGATCAGGGAAACTCTAGGAGAAAAGGTAGGACACACTGACAGAAACTATACAAGCTTTTTTTATTGGAAGAGAATTTTCAACCTGATACAATAGGATGAATAGGTACATAATTTTTCCACAAGTTAAAGATTCATTATAAAAGCTTGATTTAGACTTTAGTATGATGCATTAAAAATATGCGTGATTTAGACTATTGTATAATGCATTAAAAAAATAAGTATACATTTAATTGTGATTATAGGTAAATGAAATATATGTCTTCCATATTTGATCAAAAAATGACATTGTATGCTATTATTATTTAATAAAATAAATACAATGTACTGGTTCATGTAAAGGAATTTTGCTACAAAATTTTGTTTTTATCTTTGATATTGTATTCATTACTGCTTATATTCTTAATAGACTAGGTGTGCGTGTGCATATGAATCTCTCTCTCCCTCTCTCTCTTTCTCTCTCTCTCTCTCTCTCTCTCTCTCTCTCTCTCTCTCTCTCTCTCTCTCTCTCTCTCTCTCTCTCTCTCTCTCTCTCTCTCTCTCTCTCATTGTTTTGCTGATTAGCAGTATGGATAACTCCCCAGGGATCCTAGGTTATTTTCTCTGGCCATATGGCATAATGGAGTATTTTGAAAACCGTAACTCCACAATCTTACTGTTGTCATAGCAGTGCCTTATGAATTGAACTGGACAGGGGCTTTTTCTCTTTACTTGCATAGAATGCATAGAAACTGGAGATGTAATGACAATGCTAAAGAAGGTTGTACTCATGATATCTGCTGAAGGGATTAATCTCTTTGATAATGTTTACACATGGAAGAATTTCAATCAACATATTTCCTTTTATTTCATGACTCAGTGCAAAAAGGTTAAGCTGACCTTCAGTAGCTGTCGGGCATTCTTTCCTTGCCTGCAGCTTGATAATGGGAGATACCCTTTAATATTTCTATCAATATTTCGTTATTAGTTTCATAGCTGACCTTCTGAGTTGATATTGTGGAATATTTTTCAGGCCTTTCATCTTTTGTTTCTATCATCTGTATCTGTCAAACTCAGAGATTGATTTTGTGTAGTGGTGTTGTTTGGTGATGTGCTAACTGTTTATATTTCTAATTATGATCATCACAGGGGTAGATAATGAAGAAAAATTCCCCATAAATCATGTCGATGGGAGCTGATATAAAAGCCTGACACTGGGATGTTGTTGTATATGATTTGTAGATCTGTGTCTTTCATCTGCTAGAACGATGAGAAAATTTACTCCACAGATTGGACACAGCAGGAATCTTAACAAAATAAGATAACATTTCGTAAGAATTTTTTCCAAATTTTCCCACGAGTGAAAGATGAAAATAAAAACGATCTGTGAACTAATACATCAAGTGATAAAACTCCAATCTATATACAATACATTTCTGTTATCTTACTTTATTGAGGAAATTAAATCAAATTTGATATATCTATTGGCATGGAGATACAAACTTGTATTGAGAGAATGATCTACTTATGTGAGAGAGAGAGAGAGAGAGAGAGAGAGAGAGAGAGAGAGAGAGAGAGAGAGAGGAGAGAGAGAGAGAGAGAGAGAGGTGTAATATTAGTAAATTGAATAGTGATTTGATCTGTGACAATAGTAGGGGTATTTATGACAAAATTGACATTATCTATCTGTTGTATCTTGTTCTGGGTGTGCATTAATAGTCATTTGTTACAAGACCAATAACAATAAAAGGGAGGAAGTACACACAAATGTCGCCCCCCATTATGTATCCTCCAGCTTGCCAAGGTGTTTGATGTGTGTGTGTAGTATACACTGGCTGATACACAGTGGGAAGCTTTTATTACTTTATGTTTAAAATTCCTTTTTAAATATGAAAGGTGTACATGTATGTATTGGAACTGCCTAGTTCTAATGCAAAGATCAAAGATAAAAAAAAAAAAAAATGAAATTTATACTTGCAAAATAAGCAATCCCGTGTATTTCTATCAACAAGCAATTCATAAAAATCAAAATGAAAATATTGATCTAGTAAGTTTTATCTATTTGAATAGATATCAGGACATTCTTTTTTACATATGTCGGTCATGGGAAAAGCTACAACATGTACACAAAACTTGATGTATGATGACTGAGCAATAACAAAAAACAAATTCATTATTGTCTACTGGGGCAAAAAAAAGTAAACAATGCTGAGGAAGGCTCTGATAGGAGATTTTGTAAGCTGTGGTGACTGGCCCTCAGCCAGATAGAGAGAGAGCAGCACAAAGCCTGCCTGTCTTGGAACAGCACACGGAAAGGTTGGTCTGCCTCGGGATGCTGCAGCCATTTCGATTTCGGTAACCTTAGTAATTTCGACACCAAATGATGGCTCGAGCACCCAGAATTCCTTGGGGCCACTATGTACTGGTATGTTACTTGTGAAGTCTGAAGGACAAAATTCTGTTCTAATTATTCCTGATGAATATTGCCTATTAAATGCTAATTATTGTAATTGCGTGATCCTTTTGTGAAAATGTGTCTTTGATGATAAGTGTCTTCTGGGGGTAGGAAATTATTAGGATGATGAAAATGAGGTCTCAGTGACAAACTGTACCAATACTTGTTGGTAAATTGTATGTGACCTGATTAGACAAACCTTATGGTACCTTTGTGAATTCTTTTTTTTATTATAATTATGAGACATGCATGACAATATTGTGTAAATGTATTTTAGCAAGTTACTGTCGACAATTTAGTACTTACATTTGCTTGGAGCGAGAAGATTTTGAGATAGATTTGGTTGTTTTATTGGGTATGAAGATTTAGTATTGTTTATGATATAACACAGATGGCCATTATGAGCCTAGAAATGACTGCAGAAACCTATTTCTTTCTGCAACAGAATGTACCAAACAATTGCAATTTTCAGCTAATGGCAAATATACTGTAATATACGATATATATGCATTATGATTGCATTATTGGTATGCTTCATTTGAACAATATTTCTTATTTTTCTGGGTATTAAATGTTAAACACAAGATAGTGATTTTTCTTCATGAAGATTTTGCTTTGCTTATTGCACTTAAAAAATACTCTGTGTCCCTAATTTTGGTTGAATGTATTAAACCTTGATGAAACTTTTATCCATTTTGTGAAGCTTTATTCAAACATGTTCATCTTTTGATTAATGAATTACAGTACATTCTTTTGTAATAACATTTTTTTGTTGTTGAGTACTGATGTGCTAGAAATAGCACCAAGTTCTAATTCCTCTTCTTAAAACAAGTCTTCTTTAAACAAACCTGAAGCCTTGTAATTAAAGTATTACGGAACAGACAAATTCAATACTGGTGGAAACAACAACTTGTGAAATGAACTGTCTTCTGAGAACTCGGCGATAATCACCCTAATTCTGATGTCTGACAAAAAAATGTCTGGGCTTAATCTTTTTAAAGCTAATTTCTAACAGAAGTGCATTGTTTAAGGCAAGTGGGTAATTCTTTTTAAAAACTCTCCTGACGATGCTAGTTGGTACACCCCATGATAATGTTGAGTTTGAATACAACAGGTGGCATCAGGTGCCT
Source organism: Magallana nippona (assembly GCA_033439105.1). Lineage (NCBI taxonomy): Eukaryota > Metazoa > Mollusca > Bivalvia > Ostreida > Ostreidae > Magallana > Magallana nippona. The sequence continues at coordinate 15,733,420 of CM065923.1, forward strand.
ACAGAAACTTGGCTCCCAGAGAAGATTAATGATGTCATGATTTTATTAACGATGACTACATTTATTGAATTAACTAAATAGCTAATTTAAAATTTTATAGCAAAAAACAAAGTAAAAAAAAAATGCGTATGTTTTAAACATCCTCAGACAAAAATACAATTATATCCAGATATGTAAACCTACAGTCAAGAAAGAATTTTGTTTGTCAAATGATGACTTTTGTCATGTTGATTGAGAATAGACCTGTACAGTGTAGAATTCTCCCTGACATAGCTTTGGTATTTGTAGCATTCAATCCAACCATTTGCCTGTTTGGCATTGCAGTTGTTCAGAATAAGTTATGCTTGTGGATACTGAGTTTGTTTTTTGGCATATTGAATGTGATGAAAGCGAGTACATTGTACTTGATTTTGGGACTAAAGGAGGGGTGGGTGGGGGTGAATTGATTTTAATTCAAATCTCACTAATTCTCTCTCTTTTCTATGAAGTTATTTATTTTTAGAGTGAAGGTCTCTCATCTATTTAAAAAACCTACGTGCAGTCAAGGAAGATGTAGAAATTGTATGATAGAAATGAATGCTATTGATTTTAAGTGGATATGATTTATTCTCTCTATTTTGGTTTTAGATGAGAGAGCTTGAGACGAAGAAAAGGGAAGCAGAGAGTCGCGCTGACTCAGCAGAACAAAAGGTACGCATTTTGGAATTCCAACAATTTTCACTGTTTACATCAATATAGGTGAAATTCAAGAGGGTTACACAATCATAATGGCTCAGATTATCTCCCTAACCCAGTGGATCTTCCAGAAGTCAATCCATTTCACTGTCATACCAGGGGATCGTAAGAGAAATAGATTGATGCCTCATTAGCACTTCCAAAGAAATTGCACTTTTTTCCCAGCAATATCAAATACCTGTGTGGTCTTCTAATGCACACGTCTTAGAGGGTTTTCTTCTCTGGCAGAGAAAGTGAACGGCACTGCATATACATACACAGTAAAAATGTGACCATAGGCTTTGCTGATGGCTTCCATGGAAACTAAACTATTTCAAATATTCAAAGTGCACTGAGTTTTTTCAGGTGTTTCACACATGTTATGTGTAACAGCGGTTTTTATCTGGCAGTTTTTAGAGTTTACCTATAGTAATTAAACAAAAACATATTTATGTACTTCATTCGAAATAAAAAGTATCGTTTCATTATCACATCATCAAAATCCTATTGTACTGGATACTGATATAAAAATAGAGATAACTAGTTATATTAACCCAGCTTTAGCTCCGATGCCAATACGAATTGGCAATTCCGATGCCAATACCCCTGTTGCAAATATTGACACCATTAGAATAAAAAAGCACTTTTCCTGAAAAAAATTAATGATACTTGACAAGTAAAATATCAGATGATGTGTAATTTATTCAAAATCTGTCAGAGTGGTTCTTTATTCTGATGGTTTTTGATGAAAGCGCTGGATATTAGCTGAAGGCTACTATGACACCAAGGACAATCACTGATCAATCTAGGAACCCTTGACTTATATGTAGCCGTGAGTCCCTTGATCTGATTATTGCTGATTTACATTTGTATCACACAGAACCCCGTAATCATCACACATCTGTAGAATACTAAAAACCCGGTCAGAAAAATTGATTGGGCGGATCAGTAGAGGTGCCCAATATCTAGCCTCCATTGATTGGCTTATTTTCACCCGTTTCTTCTCATGTGACAATTTTATTCTTATCAGGGGACTTGATTATCTTATTTCCAATGAAACTTCTATTTCATGAACAGAAGCATCCAGATTTTTATTTACTGGGCTTGTGTATTGGACATGGCACTGAATAAATCTGTATTATCTTTTACGGAGGGCCTCCTGCAAAGTGTGGAAGAAATAGGAATCTTGACTTCACTGATAGTTAACTTACAATGAAGAATATTTGTTGTCCTTAGTTTACCCTTTAGCCTTTGAAAATATACTACTGTAGTATTTTTATTAGCTTACCTGAACTGAAGGCTCAAGGTAGGTACTTTGCCTAAATATTGTATATATAGTATGTCTGTGGAATGGCAACATTTTAAGGCATATAACATTTGGTTTGAATTTTTCTGAAAGGAATTTTGAAACAAATTAAAAATACAATATCTACCGGTAATTGTATGACACTTTAAAGAGAGCAGTTATGGTACTTGTAGTTTCTTGAAATACTCTTGTAGTGGTTCTCTGATTTTCTTCTATCTTTCTGTCCATTCGTCACACTGCGTTAAACTTTCATTTGAAAAACTATTCAATATATTTTCATCAAACTTCATGCAAAGATACACATTGCTTGTATTATCATTTTCTGTCCTTGACCTTTTATTTGACCTTGACACCACTTACCGGTATTTCTCTTTTACAGTTAAATAACTTTCAAAGACATTGCTTGAGATATTTTCACAATCATTTACTGATACAATCGTCTTTCCTTCATTATATTTCATCACTATCTAAGCATGGTTCAAAGATGCAAAGTACTGATACATTTCTTTTCATGTTGCAAAGCATTTGTAAAATTAGGCAGGGGTATTCATGTTATGGACCATATTCTGGTTTCTATAGAGTATCTTTCTCCAAATTGTAGGCTCATTAAACTTACAGATACATGAAATAGTGTATTTATGAAAAACACAAAGATGATACTCTATCATTTATAAAAAAAAAAAAAAAAACTTATTAAAATGGTGTACACGTCCATCCCCAGATGTTGAAAACAATTATAACTGGCTGTAATAGGAAGCTAGTAGAGTTAGATCTCATTTGTCACTTATCAGTTTCCCCCCAAAATGGTTTTATCACTACAATAATCTTGCCATTAACACTGTTATGTAGAAAACATTATTCGGCATTTCTATTTATCCATTTACTGAAAGCCAGCACTCAGAATTTGCATAAAAAGGGATATTTTTTGGGGGGGAAGGCTTCCACTCTAAATACATGTATATAAATCTGTATGTAGAACACATTTCTTGATATGCGAGCTGTTTTTAGATCTGTCTGGCTCGGATTTTTTTTACCTATTTATTACCTGTTCACATTACATTTCTTATATCACATTGTACCTGTACTGTCAGCGGTATAAGGAAAAAATGGAATAGTGAAGGACTTAACACTAGACTCTGTTCCATAGAGGTGTTAAAAATGAAGAATAATAGCAATGTGCTAGGGGTGACATATTAAAAGAAAAATCACGTAAGCTGGTGCATATCTTTGTAAGGGTTTATAAAAAAAACAGAAAAATGTGGTTAATGTGGCATAGTTATCTCGATTGAGATCTCCAATATCTCGACAGCCTATGTCATCATGTTTATATTTCATATATAGAGCTATTATATTGCCAAGTCAAATGAACCGAAAGAGACACATAAAAAATGTGTGTGTGCATTTATTTGCATTCTCTCTGTGCAGTGGTGGTGTGGTTATATTACAGTCACATTAAGGTAGCAGTGGGTTTATTAATTCAGCTTCATTAATTAGGATCTCAAGTCTACTGTTCAACATGTTCTGTAAAAATGCACAAGAAGCTTACATTGCCAGAATTCAGAAGGTAATTTTTTTGTAATGAATTTTCAATTTATTTTCCATTTTATTACTAGAGTTATAATGAAAGTTTTTTTCCCCTGTGTAAGGCAATGATAGTTAAATACATTCATAAGAAAACATTTGAGGGGTGATTTGGTTCAGTTTAAAGTTGATTTAGATGTATGCAAGTACATGTATATTGTCAAGAAGTATTCTTATCCTATATGTGTATTGTTGATCAAAATCTCTTTATTAATTATTATTTTTAAATTCATGTCATCAGTTTTCAGAGAATGATCAAAGTGGACATTCCTTAATTAGTAATAAGATAAGATCTGGCTTTTAATGCATTTTGAATTGACAATGAGATCTAGCAATTAAATAGCACACATACCAGGTACAATGAATATTGTATACTAAAAGGATGGCTTTATTAGTGTTGAAAGGTAAAATTGTCAGTAATGAAACACGTAAGAAGTTTTTCCATTAGATACCTGATACTATAAACGAAAGAAATGACCTTACTATAATACTTTGAAAGGTATTCATATTGTCAATAACAAGATACATGTACATAAGAAATATTTTTACATTAGATGTACTAAGGATGTTAGTACATACAGTACATGTATCTGCTGTTCTATAATATTAATGGATGTCTCACTTACTGTTAATGGAATCTAAAGTTGAGTGTACATTAGCAGACATCTTATATGTCAAGGAATAGGAAATTTAATGGAAGTAATTTATTGCCCTGTAGTAGGCAGTACAGCTTGAGTGTATGAAAATTTTCCTTGTTCTTGACCTGACATTGTTTTCTTGAGAAAATCCTCAGAAGGGGATACTGATAATATAACTTTATCTCTGAGTTAAAAACCATGTTAAAACTGGAGAAGTTTGATTAAATTTTAATCACAAGTATCTTTTTCATAACATGCATAATATATTGAATATACACATGAAAACACCTACCTACAATCATATGTTAAGAATCTTGTATGTGCATATCCAGACATTTACGGTTATCAAGCATTTGGATCTTCAGGTTTATAACAAGACACCACTCATTATGATTTCAAATACAGAGATGTCCCAATGTCAAATGTATGCAATACAGTTCATATAATCTTGAAATTCCTAGTGCTTGAATTTCATGATTTTGCCTCAACTTAACACAAAGAAAAAGTTGAACAGACTTTCAAGAATAAATTTTTAAGTTTTGAGTTTTTTTATATCATGAATATAAGTTTGATATTCAGAGCATTAGCCATGGTAAACATAAAGGAAAAAAATTAAGCATTAAGAAGTGTTTGTATTTGATTCGGAAAAGTCTATAATTTTCTGTGTGTATTACAGCTTCATGTGATGGAGCAGCAGCTAGCAGCTATAAACTGGCAGCCAGGGAATGCAGAGAACCGAGATACAGTGGTGGGGGAGTTAGAGAGGAAGTGTCAGGCACAGGCCAGCACCATCCAGTCACTGCAGAGACAGCTGGACGACCAGCAGAAAGAACATGTAAGTTAATGGTATATGTAAGTCAACGGTACAAGCAAGTTATACAGATAAGTCGATGGTACATATAAGTAATCTGGCCCCACTGTCACCAACTTTTCTCAGCCTCATGTAGAGTATTGACCTCAAATTTATGCACTTTTCTTTTATGGATTTGAGTTGATAACTGAGTAGAGAGGTTTGAAAATTTTGGAGATGGTGGGCCTGTACTTGTAAGCCATTGGTACATGTAAGTCATTGTTACATATTAGTCATCTGTACATGAATATCATTGATACATGTAAGGTATTAGAATATGTAAGTCTTTTGTACATGTAGGTCAATGATACATGTAAGTCATGTACATGTGTTGTGATACATATAAGTCATGTGTACATAAAAGTCATTAGTACATTTAATTCATTTGTACATGTAGTTCATATGTACATGTAAGTCATGATACATACAGGTCAATGGTACATGTAAGTTGATGGTACATTAAAGTCATACATACACTTAAATCATTGGTGA
>CM065923.1:15740000-15765000 GCA_033439105.1 Magallana nippona
TGTACTAGTGTACAGTAAATCATTGGTACATGTAAGTCATTGGTACAGTAAATCATTTGTACATGTAAGTCATTGGCACATACAAGTCAATGGTACATGTAAGTTGATGATACATGTAGTCATTAATACATGTAAATCATTGAAACATGAGAGTCTGTGATTCTTGTAATTTATTTGTACATGTAAGTCATTGGTAAAGAATGTAAATTATGGTACATGCAAGTCATTGGTACAATATGTAAACTATGATACATGTAAGTCATTGGTACATGTAAGTCAATGGTACATGTATATTAAAGCCATACATACACTTTAGTCATTGGTCATGTAAAAGTGTACAGTAAATCATTGGTACATGTTAGTCATTGGTACCATTCATGTAAGTCGATGGTACATGTAAGTCATTGGTACATGTAAGTCATTGGTACATGTAAGTCATTGGTACACATAAGTCATTGGTACACGTAAGTCATTGGTACATGTAAGTCATTGGTACATGTAAGTCATTGGTACATAGTCATAACAGTCTGCTAATGGTTTTATTATTAGGATTCAATCCAAAATGTCATCATGGGAAAAATATTTACCTGTTCAAACTATAATGGTTTTTAACAACAAGGCAAAATGGGTGTTGATGTTTATTTTTTTTGATTTTTTTTTTAAATAGATGACTCATATTACAAAGTTAACCATGTTCAGGTGTAATCTACTAGTTGTAAAGAAAAGGTAATTAAATGTTTGTTCAACAGTCAGGTGCAATACCTGAAGGGACTCATAAGTTACAGCAATTCAGGTCAAGGTCATAGAGGTATAAACCAGCTTTCTATGAAGGTCATATTAAATGTACTATGAATGTTTAATGTGGTAAATGTTATATATTGAGAATCAGATATTGATAATTTTTAGTTATGTCAGATTCGGTATTATCTTGGGAAGTGTAAAGAAGGAGTGTAGACCAGATATGTAATTAATGGGAGCTACTAAAATTTAAACAGAGCATTATTGTTCAGGATCTGAATAATTGATGAACCAAAGTATGAAACTTTCATGGTTTTAACACATACTTCCACCAGCAATAAATGTAACCCTATGCACATTCAGCACCTCTAGAACTGTGAAGCAAAAAATACTACCTCTGTAATCTGTACATGGTGATTCTCTATAGGGCTTCTCTTTCAAGGAATAGAAATTTGATTTCTAAAGAAATCTTAATTCCAAATGATTATGAATATGCATATAGAATAACTGTGTGTAGAACTTAAATTTCATGTACTTGAGTTTGAGTATCACAGAAAGCAATTTGGTGACAATTTGAATTCCCATAGGACTTTGACACACTGAACAGTAATTGTTTACAATTGGGTAATCAGAGAAAGAAGAACTTTTTCTAAAAAGCCTATAAAGATCCATTAAAGATGCAAGGAGAAGCCTTTTCTTACATTTGAGTAGTTTGCATGTGGGCCCCAAATTAAGAACTTTAGAAAGTATTGACACTTACTGTGTGGTCTATTTTTATAGTATATTTTAATCAATATGGCTTTCGTTGTAGATTTTACAAAGACAACAAGATGCTCGGGCTGTGGAGGAAAAAGCTGGCAGGATCAAGGACTGGGTGACCTCTAAGATACAACAGGTAAACAAGCCTACACACAAAACACTATTGATGCTATTGGCTGTTTTATTGGTACATTCCCTCAATGGAACACTTCATTGCTTGATGATGCTGTGTTGCTGAGTTATTTTTCATCACCTGTTTTAATTACACAGTTTTTGTCAGTTGTCAAAGTATTTGATCTGGGTTTCCTGCAGAGGACAGTATAGATCTACAGTTAATGCTCTTCTTGATAACACTGGAAGGTGTGTTTTTTTATGACAGCCAATTAGTGCTAACTGAAATGTCCAATGGAAACAAGTTAATGAGCCTAGTGTGATAATTATGATTCCAAAAAATCTATATAATTTGCTATAAATCACCAGTGTTCCTGTGTTCATTCAATAATCTTTGTTTAATGGCTGGATCATTTTTGTATGTTCTTGATGCATTAATATTTTTTTCTGATATTGTCGAACCATTTTTTCTGATAGTCACATCACCAGAGAAAAGAACAATTTAGCTTCATAATCAAATTATTGTGAAAGAGTTGTTGAAGGATAACGAAACTGTTTTCTGTACAAATGAATATGCTTGTTTTGTCAACTTAGATTACTATACTGTTTTAACAGATTTGAAGGTTCGATTTATAGAAAATTGTTGTGGTGAGGGAATTTAACATTAGTGTAGTAATATTCCTTATTTTCCTCAGATGGACAGTCAGAACAAAGAGCTGGTGCATGAGAATGAACTTCTACAGGAACAAGTTGACATTCTCAGAGAGAGGCTGCAGGCACTTCCTGCTTTGGCATCCAAGGAAATCTTCCGACTGAGCCAACAGGTCAGAACTTTATCACATCATGTAGGTGGAATACATTAAATGCCTGTAAATGATTTGTCAATGGCTGTTATCAAGGGCATCAATGTAATTTTTACTCTTTTGGTGCCATTCGGTTTGGTACAGGTAATAAATGCTCATTGTAGCTGATTGCCTCAACATCTTTTCTCTGTTAATGGGTTTTTTAAAATTCTAATGTGTTTTACAGGAAATGTATGCTGTCCATACCTCAGAGGCAGAATCTTCTTGTGTATCACCAGAGTCTCAGCCTCCTTCTGAATTTGCCAGCATTTCTCATCTCCTTGGCTCCCGACCTGTATCGGAGTCAAGTTCAAGGCCATATTCCCGTCCAGTGTCAGAGGTCAGTCCTATCCGAAGACATTCAGATTCCTCATGGACAGAGTCAGTCAAAAAAGTACTCAGGGCCCAGAGTCTGTCACTGCCTCCCACAACAGCTGAGCAGGATCAGGAAGCGGCGGACTATGCAGAGTCGGACTCAATATCAATGTCCAGTTCAAGATCAGCATCCATGGCATCAGATGAACCTCCGGAGATTCCAAAGAGACCCTCAAAATCCTTAGTGGAAACTCTGAAGATGGAAGACATATCTGATGATGACAACAACAATGATACATTTAGCATTACTCCACCCTCTGACGACGGTGTGCAAGAAATCACGGCCAATGTCTCGGACAGTGACGACAGTATGGTGGATATTGAGAACGTACCCATCTACCAAGAAGTGGACCAGAATCATGAGAGTACATACGAACCAAAGAAAACTGCCCCGCCCCAAATTAAAATAGAGAGAAAGGTGTTCCATGATTCTCGTTTGATGGATTCTCTAATTAGTTCCAGTAATGGCAGTGAGGAACTAATAAGTCATGCTAAACTGAAAATCTCAGAGGATATCATATCATTAGAAGTAGATAAAAACAGGGTAGAAATTGAAGAAGAAATAATATCAGTAACAGTAGAACCTGAGTATGCAGAGGTCTGTAAAAGTAGTAGAACAACTAAGATCTCCCCAGGATTACCTCAAGTCAAAAAGAGCCCTCAGCACAGCGCCTACAAAAGTAGTCCAAATGCTGTTAGTGCCATAGCCACTCTACCTCGAGTACGATCCAAGGACAGCAGCAAGCCCGAGATCTTGTACAGCAGTGGACACATGTCAAATCTCTCTCAGGAACACCAACCTCTTCCAGCGTTAAGGCCATCTATCATAAGCCCGACCAGAAATGGAGCAATGAAAACTACAGGAGCAGAAAATTGGGTGAGTGGACACTATTCTGGGAACTCAACTTAATCAGAATATTTTTTATAGCTTTTCATTTAAGTATTCTTTGTAGTGGTGAGACTGTACACTTGATTTATGGTTTTTTTCTGTAAACAGGACAGAAGAGCACACACTGTGCCAAGAAAATTGAAATCTTCAGATGGTACAGGTACGTATAGAATGAAAAAATACACTGCTTATTGCTAAATTTACGACAAAAACTAAAAATAAACATCTATTAGACAAGTGATTTGAAAACCAAGACATTAAATAAATCATCTATTCTCCAGATGCAGCAGAATTGTCTGAGGTTGCCAAGCTTTACAAGGAGCTAGATGTCCCAGTGTATGCAACATTAAAAGGAGTAAGTTTTGGTGTTGTTGAGGTCATGAATTATTACTGTACTCTTGAACTTTTCACATGATAACAGCCAAACAATAAATCAGCGGAAAACTCAGCTGAGGATTGAAGGACACTCTCTATGTCAAGGCATTATGGGGTTGATCTAGCTTTCATGAAAAGAATTTATTACTCAATGCATCATAAAGTGATCAGGAACACTATAGAATGATTCAATTTAGAGGGCATGTGGTTCATGGGAAGTCAAAAATTGCTGTAGAAAAAAAATTTAATTTTTGACTCACCAAGAAATATAACTTGTATATATAAATGCATATACATGTACATGGAATCCAGGAATGAAATTCATATACATTGAACAAACATGATTAATGATGATTTAACTGAAAGCACCTGTCCTACAAATTGATTTCAAGGTCATCTTTCAATTTCAAAGTGTTTGGAATGATGATTTATGTGTTTAAGTTAGTCTCATGTACATGTTCACATTTCAAAAAAAAAAGGAAGACATGTTTTAATTTGTTTTGAAAAAGTACGATTATTTCTTCAACTCATTTTCTGATTACATAGAAGGCAGCACAAATCCGTAGTACCCCATTTACTGACGATGATTCGGAGTCGTCAGACAACGAGGATGGAGGTATTACTGACCAATCAGATCTCAGGAACTCAGAATCCCAGCCTTCCACACTGAAACTATCCGACTCCAAGAAACTACAGCAAAGCAGCTCAGGGGCCATCAAAAGAGGTAACTGTGTTTGCTACATATTGGAACTGTAATAATATACCTAAATGTTTCTAAGAAAAAATCAGATGCAAGAAGTATTCACAAAAATTGAAACACAAAAAAGATTATTCTATACTGCATCAGGATGCATGAAGTTACCCTGGGATTTATCTTGAATAAAGTAATCATGTGATTACAACTTGAATTAATGTTGTCATCTTTCAACAGGTGTGTCCTGTCCCTCAGTATCCTCAGAGGTTTCCTGTGATTATGCTGACCCTCCCGACGAAACATCAGACAAAAGTGATCTGGAGAGTTTGGAGCCAGAGAAGAAGTTGCTCCGTTACGCCACAGATAACCACAAACTGGTAATTAATTAAGGGAGATCACTTGTATTATAATACACATGTACCGGTATCTATCAAATTAAGAATAGCATATCATCAAGAAATGGTTTGAATTCTCTATCATGGCAAATAAAGGAGTTAGATATGAATGTGTATCCTCATATTCTTTTGTAGGACACTTTAGAAAAGTTTGGCTACCTTTCAAAATTAGGTGGAAAAGTCAAGATGTGGAAGAGGAGGTGGTTTGTGCTTAGAAATGGTGAACTATTCTACTACAAATCACAGGTGAGGAATCTAATGCAGTTACCTTTTCTCAAAAGTCATAATATTATTGTTTTATTAGAAAAGGTGATGGATATAGAATGTATATCACTAAGATCTTTTTGTAAATTTTGCAGCATGACGTATTACGCAAACCTCAGGGAACAATTTCATTGGATGAACAGACTAGAATAGACAATACAAAAGGAGAAACTACTTTCCAGGTAAAGAACATACCATACAGGTTAATGTGGAATTGAAAAGTTATCTTCCTCTAGAGCAGTTGCAGTGTCAGTAACATTTGTCGGTCTTTTATCTTTATCTGCAGGTCAGCAATTCCAAAAAGACATACTACTTCAATGCAGATTCATTAGCTGACACAGAGAAATGGATAAAAAGTAAACAATTAAATCTATTTATGTCTATCTTCAGTTAGTGAGATTGCCTTGTGTTGTTTTGTTTAATTGATGGAATTGAATTTAGCTACATGTATGACCTATCCATTTGTTTTTGTAGTGTTGCAAAAAGTCCTGAAGCGACATGCAACTGGGTTCATCCTGGACCAGCTAGACACTAAGGCAGTGTTCAGGGGGTGGCTGATCAAGGTGAGGAGTCTAAGCTGAAGTCTTAATACGAATGTTTAGTTGTTTTAAAAGTACCCAGTAACCATGCGAGGAGTAACATTATTTTGTCTTGTAGGTGAGGCATGGTATAACAAGACGGTGCTGGTGTGTTCTACTGGGGAAATATTTCTTGTATTATAAAAACAAAACTGACAAGGTAAGACTAAACACACATACTGGTACATTATATCTCAAAAGAGAGGACTAGATTTGTGTCATAAAGGTCATAGCTCTGAGTTTGCATTTGTCTGTTCTAGACCCCTTTTGGTCAGGTCCACTTGCGAGATGCAAGGATAGAGGATGTAGACAGCAGCGATGATTCTGACGACGAGGCAGACGGTGAGGTCCTCGGTCAGTTCACCATTGCTATCTGGCCACCATTCCAAGGACCCACATACCTCAGGCTTCCCAGCAAACACGAAAAGGTGGGACCAAAAAAAGATGGATAATGTTTTGATAAATTGCTGTGGTTTTATTAATATTCGTGGGCATCAATTTTCGTGAACTTGGTGAAAATCAAGGTTTCAAGGATATGTAAATTTGTGGATAAATCATATTAATACAATAGGTTATCAGATTTTGTATTTCAATGGACATTTAATTTCATGTATCAACTCAACAACAAATCAACAAAATTGGTATTCAACAAGTATTGATGAAACCAATTGTGAACTGTGAGTTAGAGTTCAAAATCTATTTTACTTTTGATGTTGTTTTGTAAGGATTCATGGCTCTACCATCTGACTGTGGCTGCAGGGGGAGGAACAGGCAATGTTGGGACTGAATATGAACAGTTCATTGCAAAGGTCATGGAGGCCAATGGTGATCCTAGTAAGTCAGCACTGATTCTTGCTTTACTTCAAACGAAAATTAAATGGAAAATTTTAGGTTAGTGGTGGGTCAATCAGGCATGTTAAAGTATTCTTCCTTCTTTTCTTTTCTAGACTCTTTATACTGGAAGCATCCCATGATGCTCCACACCAAAGAACCTCTAACGAAACCTCTCACAACCCTTCCCTCAGAAGATCTGCAAGAAAGAGCTCTGGATCTCTCAAGGGTAGGTTCATGACAAATCACACAAGTTACAAATAACTATTTAGAAGATCAATCTCGAAAACCATGCATATATTGAATTGAGTTTGAAGTCTCAAACACTGTTGTTTTTTATGTACATGTATTTTACCGTCATATCTATATCTAATCATTGGATATCCCAAGGTTTTTTCTAAGCCCCCTTCGAGTTTGAGATGAAGAAGTTTGAATGTACATTTACCTAGATAAGTTGCTTTGTATATAAACATGGGTAATTAAAACAATACTGAAAAGGGAAAAATATGTTCTACTTTAACACTTCAACACTGAAGTCTGACTATATGTTTTGTAAGAAATTAAAGTCTGATCATTATTTTGGAATGATATATGCTGAAGTCAATTACACAAACATTTTGTTGATATTTTGACAGGACATCAATGACTTTGTCTACACCCAGATTGATTCCACTCGACTGGAAATCCATGTGGAGCTGGCTCAGGCCTTGTTTCACACCTGTCTACAGTTCCCAGAACTACAGAATGAGTTTTATTGTCAGATGATAAAACAACTGTCTCCTCACCCCGTCACCCACAAAACAGCGGTACAAGTGAGATTTACTTTCCTTTCAATGTTTGCTTTAATCAATATGCCATACTCATTACCCCGTACTTACAGCTAATACGCTAAGAAATTTATGATTAGATCATTATTGGATTACAACTGTAAACATACAGATATTGCATTTATTGTGCACAGTATTTCAGGAAGTTAGTGTAGATTTGATTAAGTACATATCTGTATGTATCTTTGATGTATGTGTTGGCAGAGCATTCAATGTTCTTGATTTAGTGGGAGCTTGCTTTCCACCAAAAAAAGATAAATGTAATACACAGCCAAATGTAATGTGTTTAAAGTGTTTTCCAATTTTTTTGACATAAAAGTCGTTTTTCAGTAACATGTATGTTTTTATCATTTAGTGCTTAGCAGCATTCATAGTTTCTGTGCTTATTGTCCTTCACAGAACCTGCTGCTGTGTGGTAAACATTCCTGGTACCTGTGCCACACCACCCCTACCTCCCCCACAAACTCGGTGTCGGACCTGACCGAGGGCAAGCTGAACCCCATCACTACCGTGTTCCTCCAGGGCTGGCAGCTCCTGTCCCTCGCCTCCTCACTGTTCCTCCCCAAGCAGTCCATCATGTGGCACCTCAAGGTTCACCTCCAGAGAAACGCAGACACAAGGTATCCCCTCACTCACAGGAAATCTGTCTTCTATCCCTTAATTTATAGTACAGGATCGATGAAATCAACTTTTTCCAGAGATATCCAAACTTGTTTTAGCTGTATAATTGTACAAGGAATTGTAAATAATTTAGCCAGAGACCTCACAAAACTTTGCTTTATCTGTGATTTTACACAAAGAAGATTATAATGATTCTTCGGATTTAAGATAGAATTAATTACCATAGGAAGCTTATTTATTTTTAACTGAGAGTAACCTGAAGTTGCCCTCTTTACCCTATACTCCACTGTACACATGTATTACTATTAGTGAAATCTTTTCAGGCATGACATGGGGAAGTATGCCATTTTCTGCCAAAGGGCTTTAGAGAGAACAATCCTTAAAGGAAACCGAGATGCCAGACCATCTCGTATGGAAATAATGTCCATCTTGTTACGCCATCCCTATCACCACTCCCAGCCAATCAGCATCCCTGTCCACCTCATGAACAACAACTATCAGGTAGGAAAAGTTAACAATCAATCAAATATTTGTTTAGTTTTTACCCTTTATAATTGTGATACTCATTTTAAAAAAAGACAATAAGATAACTAATAGCCATGTGGTAATTGTTTTAGGTGATAAGTTTTGATGGCTCTACCACTGTGGAGGAGTTTACACAGTGCATTAATAAAACCGTCAACATTCGGGATTCCAAGTACTCAGGATTTTCTCTCTTTTCTGATCACCCAGTCAACACAGATGTAGAGCAGTGCCTACAGTTACATGTCAAGGTCAGAGTCTCAAGGTTAAAAGCACATTGAATACTGTATACAGCTTCAGTTAAACTTTAAACTGGCAAATCTTATAGAAGAATTTTTATTATATAAATTATAGGCTTCCAATTTGTTTGTATTCTGTATCTGAACAACTACACAGTGATCTTTGTTAATTTATGTTCAATAAGCAGAACTGATAATTTGTTATGTTACAGGTTTGTGATGTTATTTCGAGATGGGAAAAATCTTATCAAGATTTTCACTCAGGGAAATTAGATAGCAACAAAACAATACGGTTTTTGTACAAAAACAGGTTAGTACATGTATTTTGTAATTGAGTTCTACTTTTGTTATATTGGGTCAGAAAGAATTTCATCATTTACATATATATTAATAAATTAATTTTAAAACCTCTTTTCAGTAAACATATTCTTCAATGTCTTAACAGAGGAAAGAAAATTATTGATGTTTATAGATTTATTAAATTAATTAAACATTTCTAGTAATGGTACCAATAATTTTTGTTTTGTATACCCAGGTTGTACTTCAAAAGCCTAAGTGCATCAGAGACAGAGAAGGAAAAATTACTCTTAGCATATCAAATTAATGAAGAAATTATTTATGGAAGATTTCCACTAAACAAGGACTTAGCTCTTGAACTAGCATCTCTCCTAGCTCAGGTATAGAATACAGCTCAGACAGAATAGTATACTTCATCAGTTAAAAAACAATATTTTCAATACTCCAGCTTTCATATACATGCACATTTTATGTTATAGTGGCAAAAATACATCTTTTATGCTACATGCTATAAGCCAAATGCTAATTGCATGTGAGAAAATTTAATTGGAACATTCAAAGAAACATTATTGTTCGTGAATATTCTCACCGAGACCAGTGCTTTCATGTACCTCATACTGTAGAATCATTTTCATTCGTGGGGGTCAATGTTCGTGGGTAGCTAAAATTTTCCTGGTTCGTGGGGACATAATTTCGTTGGTTGTGTAATCAGGACAATTTTTATAAATATTAGACAAATGCTTGTATGTACGTTCGTTGGGATGTAAATTCGAGGGCAAGGGTTACCCACGAAAGCCACGAACATTGGTCCCCCACGAACAATGATGATTCCACAGTATTTCTTTATCATAAGCTTTTCTACAATGCTAAGTCATGAAATATAGTCACTGTTAACTTTTGACTTGTAAATAGTGAAATAAAGTCAATGCAAATAAATCAATATAGAAATTGTGATTTTATCTGCATTAATTGTGTGTGTTTATAGGTAGAGTTTGGGGATCTGCGTGCCCCCAGTGAGTCTAGTCAGGCCAGCAGCAGCAGCTCCTCTCCATTCCACAGTAACATCACCAACCAGCTCTCCTCAGTCATAGATAAGTTCTACCCCAGAAAGTACACAGATGCTGAGGAGACTGAGCAGAGGTTGGTGTACTTGTTTATATTTAAAATTGGTTTAAAATATATTCATGTACAGTACGAATAAATAATGTGGTCAAAGTTTTAAACAGTAACACTCTTAACAGACAGTATTTTTCTCATCTTGATTTTTCCGTGATCATAAAGCTTGTGTTTGATGCCTTGGACATTTCTTACAGAGCTGTGGTGATGAAACTGTTAGAGAGGTGGACCTCCCTCCGAGGTCGTACCATACAGGACTGTGTCCGCGTGTACCTAGCTGTGGTCAGGAAATGGCCATTCTGTGGAGCCAAGCTGTACATGGCTAAGGTAATTTGCCAAAATTGATTCTAATTGCATGCTCTGCACTTCAGAATCTAATATCTGCACAGTATATTTGTCCTTAAAATCTGCTCAGTTGAAATTGCAAGTGTAGATGCTGTTGACTTGTACATGTACATCTATGCTGATTTTAAATGTAAAGTGTAGATGCTGTTATATTGTACATTCTATCAACAATCTATTGACAGAGTCGAGGCTCCATCAGTCCAGAAGATGTGTGGATTGCCGTACAGGAGGATGGAATCTCTGTACTGGAGCATGCAACCATGGTAAGTCAGCAGATTCTGCTAATAATGCATCTGCTTGTACAAATACTCTGTTTACTGATGGTAAATGATTACAATTTTATATACAATTCACTGGTCAGTTCATGCCAAACATTCTTTACAAAATTTGTACTTGTAGCAACCCCTGAACACCTACGACTACCGCTCGGTGATCACTTTTGGTGGATGGAAGGAGGACTTCATGTTGGTTGTCAGCCAGCTGTTTGAGTCGGCTCCACATCACTACGAACACAGAACAGAGAAACTTCTGTTTGTCATGTCAAAGTTCAAGGTCAGTGCTGCATTCAGATTTATAGAAATTTAATTTTCATGTTCTCTGAAACCAACGTAAGGTAAATGAATCTTAACTTTTGGTAATTTATGTAACAATAATTATTATGTGTTTGATGTAGATCTTGGATTTGACTTTGTTGATTGCAAGCTACATCAATGCCCGTGTTCAGAGACCTTCACAAGATACCAGTCCAGACATCTGAGGTCAAAGTTCAAGGTCATTTAGACCTTTTATTATATAACTAATGTAATTTTTAAAAGCCCTTTCTATCATAGATATAATGCAACTGATATGCTACATGGTTCACTTATCGAAGTGCAATGAAATGTGTTCATGTAGTTCTAAAGTTAACTATCCATGCTAATACTGTTATCAAATACTCAGGTATATTTACAACCACAATATTCATTATTTTTTTTTTTTACTTTATTGATGCAATACTGTTTATGATCTTATGGATAATGTTGTGCATTATTGTTTAATAGATTTTTTTTTCCTTCCCCTTATTACAAATTTAGTTTTACAGTAAATGTTACATTTCACATTAGACATAAACAATACTCTTGTGTAATCTTCCAGTTCATTTGAATTTAAGTATCAACAGCAATCATTCTGTATTGAATTTATGTTGTACATTCCAGCAAAAGACTGTTCCTTGATAAGATTCTTGATTTTAAAATCAGAAAAACTTCTCATATTCTAGATACATGTATAAAACATTGAAAACTAACCCACCATTAGTTATACATGTATGTAATCATCAATGACCTTGTAATGTGAAGCAATAACAGATGCCCAAATTCTTCAACAATTTTAACAACTTGATGCTATTTAGAATAGAAACTATATACATTTTACAGATTTTTTTCTGTGTTTTTCTGTAACTCTTTAGCTTAGATATAGTTTTTATATGCGATACATTTTTTAGAGCATCGATTAAATTTTGATAAGTCAGAGTATTATAAAATTATTTTTTTGCTGTAGTTAGCATAATTCTGCAGAACCAACAACATAGGCATAATGATATTTCTTGCTATTCAATTATGATATGTCTTGTTTACAAAATACATGTACTTATACTAGTACATGTACTAAACCAGATGCATGTACTTTAATCCAAAAACTAAATATTCTTGTAAGTGAACTTAATAAGCATTTAATTGTAACTTGTTTTAGATTTAAATATTTCTGTCCAAACATTGTTAAATTTCTATTTTATTTAACACTTTTTCTGGTTTCCTAAATATCTTTTTCATATTCTGGTTGTATTCTTCAAATATATAGCTGTTGATGCACTGTTCAAGGTTGTTCTGTACATTGTTGAAAGGTTTGATAGTCTAGGTTATGGTAGGTTATACTACAGTCAGCATTACACTCCACGAGATTACAGAATCTAGTCTTATCTTCTTTGTTATTGTTGTACTGCATTTGTTGTTATTGTTAGATCTACCAATCAGGTACTGATTATGTGTATGTATAGGGCAGGTTTTCTTTTTACTGACTGTTAAAGGATAAAACCAAGTTGCAATTTAATCTGTATGTAGAATAGTTTTACTGTACTCGTTACATTCTCATGCATAGTTTTGAAGCTTGTTACATGTTTTGAACAGCAATAATGATGTAATTGAAGCTGGATTATACTGTATTGTACTACATGTAATTGGGCAGTTCATTATGCTCTTCCATTTTGAACATATATTTCCCTTTTTATTGTATTTTCAAAAGTTGTCAGTTAGATAAAATAGAAAAGATGAGAACTTAAATCAATGCACCTTTATTACAACAAAAATATTGTACGTTTGACAATTTTATCTTTCAATGAATGTTTATAAATAGGGTTAATTTATCTCTGTCTCATTGTTGAATTTTTTAATTGAATATTTTTGAGATGTTCTGGAATGGAAACTTCTGTGAAGTGAAATAAAAAGATGTGTTCTGTCTGTAAACTGTCTGAAACTGACCAATTTGTTGAGCAACACTTGTTTAATAGAAAAATGAAAATTAAAAAAAATAGCAAATAATAATGATGTTTCTTATTTCTCATTTTATCAAACTCCAGTATTTCTTTAAAAAGGGAGGTGACAACAAACTTTCTAATTACCGGTAGATGAAAAATTTGTCAATGTTGAGGGTACATATATCCTACATCGTATATCCATAATCAGAAAGTCTTCCTCAAACTATTACCAGTAAATGATCCACTTATAGGGAGTTCATTTACATGTTACATCAGAGACTTTAAATTTTCCACTAACTGGTATGTTGATTTTAAGATCAACATGTCAACACCACTTAATCCTCAACAAACCAATTGAGTTGACCTCAAGGTTTATGGTTCATTACATGTATTGATGCACATTTCATTAAATGTAGTATATTTTCCTTAAATTGTTGTGTTGATCTTGGGATCAACAATTCAGCACCTGTTGCATTCACTTTAGTATATCTTCCACAAACTGATGTGTTGATCCTTAGACCCACATGCCAGCATATTATCTCTGGAGAAGTCCAGACACTGCACACTGTCCTTGTGGTAAGATAACACAGCTAGTGGCCTCAGTTTCTTCACCCCAAAGATTCGCACCTTGTGATCCCAGCCAGCAGTAGCAAATATTTTATGATCACCACGGATTCGTACATCATTAAATCCAGGGTTTGTTATTTCTAGGTTGCTGCCTTTCTTAATCTGGTTCTCTGTCCTGCTCCAGGTAGCAAAGATGTTGCTTGGAGATCCGCAAACCCCAAGGTTAGCCCCAGAACTGTAATCCAGACACATCACACACTCCTCAAAGAATTTTGACCTGCACAAGATCTCTGAATGTTTGCTATCCCACAGTCCAATGCTACCGTCTTCATACCCAACAAGGAATTGAGAAGTGTCAGAGATAGACTTGATGGACATAGTCATTCCAAGCTTAGAACTAGAATCACAGAGGGATCCAACTTTCTGAAAAGTTTTTATGTCATACAAATCAATTGCAGATGTTTTGTTACTTGGAAGGGCAAGTAAACTGTCTTGCCTTAGTATAATGCCCCCACAAAAACCCATGGCCGATGTCTGGATCTCACCTACAATAATATTAGTCTGCTAATAAAATGTAAATAATACCGGTATGTGAAAATGTAGATTTATATAACTAATAATCTAGATGTAATTTTAAAAGTATAAAGATAAAAAAAAAAACAGTGTTGTAAGGCAAGTATGATTACAGTACCAGTTTGTACCCAGCTTGCTTCTGCAGCCTTCCATGTACAAGCCACACCATCTTTCCCAAAAGTCACTAACTGATCACTGCTGATGAACTCGATCCACAGTACAGACTGTCCGGGGCTGGTCTTCATGGTCCCCTTGGACCGGTGGCTCTTCAGGTCCCAGATGTGAATGGTTCCATCCTCGGACCCCGAGAACAGCTGTTGTGTAGAGGGGTCAGAAAACTTGAGGTAAGTGATGGGACTGCCACTCCCTCTAAGGGTAAAAACTGGGTCAGGGGGGCCAGGCACTGACGCCATTCTCTCAGTCCCTACAATAGTAGTATCGGTTGTGAAGGTTACCTGTAAAATATAACATCCGGTATAATGAATAACTTTAAAGTACTGTTACCGATAGTGTCATCTTTGCTAGCCAAGGGCGACAATCCATGGTGTTCCTCTATTCACTGTGGATCATCACCCTTGGTTAGCGAAGATGCATGTCAGCTGTATCAAGTGAACATTTTTTTTTTGTAACTGTACCAGTTCAATATCACCAGTCGAAAAAATGTTCTTGCACAAACAGAATTCAAGTACAGTCCCTGAAATGTTCTACTTTCCCATTTTTCCGTGCCTTCACTTGTGCTCTCCGTTCCACTCCTTTTGTGCTCACCGTTCACCATGCATGCACAAAGCGTTCACCTTGCGTTCACCGTTCATTCAACGTTCACTTATCGTTCAGTCAGATAATATTATAATTAGGCTGATAACAATACATACATGTAATTTTTTTTGTTATTTTTTCATGATTAACAACGAAACACAATATAAGAATACCTCCCCAGGCACTCAGAAGAAATCACTCATTTTGCGTTTACATACTGTTCACATATCATTCACCGTGTGTTCACCATTCACTTTGTGCTCACCTTTGTACTCCATTTGCACTCTGCGTTCCCTCACCGTTCATAAGCGCTCACCAAATTCCATTCAGTGTGCACTCAATGTTCACTCAGAGTGCGCTTAGCATGCGCTCACCGTTCATGTGGGAAAGAACAAAGTTTCAGGGACTGTACTATGTACATCTTATAAGTTCATGGAATAATATTTAAAATACTTCAAGTTGGTACTTCATAATGATGTGAATACAAGAGAAATCTTATTAATTTCTGCCTCAGAACAAAGCAAAACCAGAGAACAACAGGTCCATACTAAGATATACATTGAATCTATCATGATTTGCTATGGAAGATGACTTTTCTTCTAAAAAGTTATAAGATTTGTCTGTCTTTTATCAAAGTCCATTTTTGGTAGCCTTCTTGAACCAATGGCATTTTAACATTATGGTATAAAATTCAGTGGGATGTTATCACAGCAATATCAAATGTTCATTACAAGACTGATATCTACTGTTTATTCAGGCAAGCATGTGAATGCTATTGTGTATTCTTGATTACTATTTGGCAAATCAAAGTTACCGGTAATGTACATGTACAGATACACAGGTACCATCTTTAGCATCTTCTCTTCTACAAAGCACTAGTGCACATAGAATCAAGAGCCAAGACATTTTATGCATCAGCCAATAATGCCCAGTATATGAACTGGTTTGCATACCTATCACTTGTTTTGTTAGAAGTTGTTATACAATGAAATGGATTTTTATATTTTGCTGTAATACATGTCATTAAACAGTCTATTTGAGCCTAAGTCTTGCACTTTAATATTAGTCATATTTATTTTTTTTAAAAACCGCAAAAGATCAGAATGCCTTCGATATTTTTTTTAGAAGTATTAAGAACCACAGACTTTAACAACAATTAAATTAAACAGCTAGAACACATGAAACACAACAAATCAAAGTTCCATGTTTTTCCTGTGTTGCAAATTTTGTGAACAATGAGGCAAAAATGAGAGGTTAAATTTCATTTGCTAGAGTCATTTTCAGCAAATTTAACAGTTTTTTATTGCAAAAAATGACAGACATAATTTCAAAATGTTGTTTTTGGCAATATTAAGGTGTTATTAAATAAGCAAAAAAGAGATCATTGCAAAAATAACTTGATATACCATATCATAGAATGCATCCAATTATTTTCAGAAGATGTTATATCTGTCACCAGTAACTTTAGAGAAAAAAATGAGTAAGTCCAAATTGCAGAATATAGCATACTTTATTATCACAAGTATTTTCTCAACAATTATCTGTGACTAGAGAATGAAGAATTCAGACTTTTAAATTCACTGGAAGTTCAGAATGATTCTTATTTTTTCACAGAAACAATTCCATAACACCTTGGGGATGTCACAGGGTCAAAGAGCTGTATCAGTTTGGCATCTTGTACACTTTCCTACAAAAAAGAAAATGTGTTCATTTAAAACAACTACATCTATTACAACTCTCTCTCTCTATAATTCTCACCTGCATGTATTTCAAAATAATAATGTGCTACAAAGGGAGCTAACTTCGTTATGCTATAGTTGAAATACCTGCTCCAGAAGGAAACAAAGCCTGTCCAGTACAACCACAGCTTCAATGCATGGAGCCAGGACAGTTTTCAACTGGAAAAACGCAGCAAACTTCTTCTTCTGGTCCTCATACTTCTGACAGTAGGACTCAACTAGCTCCTCACTGATCTGTTAAAAATATACTCTGTAGGTTAGTGTGCATCTACCAGGATCAAGAATAGTTATCATTCTATTTCTTGGTAAAATAAAATACATGTAAATAAATGGTAAATGTAATGTGCATATGTACAACATCTCCTGAAAGAAAGTTCTACATGTAGTTATGAAAATGAAAGATATGGCATTTTGTGTAAACAATTTCAGTACATGAACAAGTACCAAGTAGTTTTCATCTAGTAGATATATTTCAATTCTGTTTTGTACTGGTAAATAACTTACTCCATCAGTTGGCAATCCCAATTTTCTGAAAGCCCTTGTCACATAGTCGAACATTCCCTGAGATTTTTGATCCAGTTTGCGCAGTCCTTTCCAGTCACTCCTCACATAACCCAACTGATCACGTAGTATCACCTGTAGCAGCATCCTGGGGAACTGTTTAGCAAGCACCTGCACCAAGAAAATATGATAAAAAAAACGCAGCTCTTTAATACAATGCAAGGCGGGCACAATACTGTAAATAAACCAATTACATGTACAGTGTACAGTATATCAGTTTGATGAATATCCACAAAATTCATGAACATCTTCTCCAGCCTTAGACAAGTTGATATGGATGATAAGTTGGATGCTCTACTTTAGAGAAAAAAATACCGTATTATTGTCCGAAAAATACGGTAATTGTTGTGGATAAGTTCTCAAACAGCCATTTGCAAATAAAAATTGGAGTTTAAAGAACTTGTTAAACAGTAACTTGGACTTGTTCTGTAATGTCGTACCTCGGTGTCTTGAGCTCGCCTATTGACAGATTGGGAAGCAAGGTTTCTGGCCTGTCTTCCTATCCCTACTTTATTCCTTTGTAAGAATTCACTCAAAGGAAAACCTGTCTCTTCACTAGCATCTTCTGAAACATGATGTAAAAAGGTTTTTTTTTCTAGCAATTTGTTTTCTCTGAATATATTTTTATGAAATGCGATTTACAATGGAAATATTGCTGTTTAGTGAATTATATTGATTTAATACCAATAAATAAATGATGAAATAAACATTTACCAAGAGATTGTAAGCTATAACAAACAGGACTCTTTTAGAATGAAGTTTAATTCAAAATGGTACCTTTGTCTTCAAATGGGTTGGCAACAAACTTTTCACTCATGAGGTGGTAACAGCATGCTACATTACACAAAACTCTGACATTAGCTGAGTTTACAAATAATCTCAAAATATTTGATCCCAAGGCACCACAAGTATGAAGTCCTGTCAGCATCAGCCTGGACTTCTCCTTTATTGCTGAGATCTCTGTAGAACCTGAAACAGTAGGTAGACCAGCTGTAACTCTGTGTTCTGTAGATATGTCACCTGAATTTTCTCCAGATGTTGATTCGGGTTCTGGTTGTGAGGACTTCAATGTCAGGGCCTCTCTTACTATTACACTGAGATCAGAGTCGATGTTGATGTAGGTGGTGATAGGGAAATGATTAGCTTTAAGGGCTGATGATTTTGTGTTCTTTTTTACAGGATTTTTCATTGGTGCACTGTCACTGCCAGCAAGTTTTGATTCTTCCTTGACTTTCACACCAACTGATTTTCTTGACTCCACTTGACCACTCAATGTTTTTTGGGTTGGATTACATGAAGTTTCTTGAATTTGAGAAGACAGATTTAAATCTAATCTTTCATCATTTTCAGAATTTGATTTTTCATTTTCTGATTTTTTCTGCACTTCAAAGAATTTTGAAAAGTCATTGAAAATGTCATCAAGTATATCTGAGTTTACATCACTTGATTTTTCATTGTTCCCTTTCTGTCCAGATCCTCCGGCACATTCTTCTTTCTTCAGTTCCTTTTTCTTTTTTTTACCTAACTTTCCAGGAATTGCTTTTTGAGCTCGTAAAATTTCATTTCGAGTAAGCCCCTCCCATTGTCGAGACAAGATATCAGCCCTCTTTGAGGCCCCCTTTGTGTTGATGGTCTGAGCATCTACCCCAATCACAGAGAGTTTGTGCTGGAAAGCCAGGTGTGTACTAAGGTACCCCTTGCCACTCCCTAGGTCCACCACCTGAGCAGGTAAAAAAATAAGTAGACATCATTTCTCAATTTCAGAAATAAATTTACATACTTTAAAAAATGACTGTGAAATCATCAGCATTCATGATGGTAAAATTTTTGGTGAATTCGTAGGTATCCCTCACCCAAAAATTGACCTTCCAACGAATTATGAAACAGATTATTTCTTTAATATACGTACAAAAGAATCCATGACATTTTGTCTCTACGAACATTAAAAACTTGAATATCTATAAAATTATGAATTTAGACTATTCCACAGTACCAGGTAATTAAAAACCAAGGTTGCATAGATTTTACATCTCAAGTTTTAAACATATGTAGGGTATGACAGTTACTCACCACATCAATATCATGTTTCTGAGACAATTTGTAACACAGTTCTCCCATCACCTCTACTTCATGAGTTTTCTTCTGGTTCATAAATGTGGAGATAAAGACAGGGTCTTGGTGAAGGGTTCTCATGTCATTATCCAAATCCTCTACAATTGAGAGAATGTCTGAATTTTGAATAGAGCACCTCTGTGCATCTTGTAACAAGGATTGTAGGTTTTCATGAACCCAATTAGGAGGAATTGTCTGCATCTCGGATGAATAAATATCACCCCTTCTGTCAGTACTGTTTGAAGCTTTCTCCAGATAGTCACATTCAAATTTCCATAGGCTTGGATCAAACTCTTTTGTTAATTTCTCTGCTGGTCTCTTGTCTTCTATAGTCGTTGTTTGATTTAAGAGTGACACTAGTTCGCACATACTTAATGAATCAAGTTCCTTTCTGATGGGTTCCGTAAGAAATTTATTCCAGTGATTATTGAGAATAAAATCATTAGAATGACAATTCACGAGTGGAAGATAATTAGACAGAAAGTCCAAAATCTCCATTAATTTTATTTGAACTGATCTAAGTTTGTCCACTTTGTCATCCATTTTACCCAAATTGATTTGATAATATGTAGAAAATAGTGGAAAATGGTTATTCAACCAATATTGATCTGAAAAAGAAAATTAACTGATTACACAAGAAACAACAACTGACCATATACAAAAAAAATGTTAACATCAATATCAACTTGAGATAAAATACTCACCTTTTAGTACAAATCATTGTTGCAGGACATCATTTTTCAGAAATTCTCTCTATCAGGTAAATACGGAAAAGTTTCCTTTGGCTATGATTTATGTTTTAAATTGGCTTTATCTTGCCAGTTGTTTAATTCGGGCACTAAAGGAGAGTGGTCTAATTTAATAGTATAGACAGCTACCACAAAGAATATAGAGATCAACGAGATTCATCAAAAATGGTAAATAGGGAAAAAAGTAATATTTGCAGGATACAGAACGTACACCTGTACAGTTACATACTGAGCACAGAAGCTGCAGGTCTGTAGCTCCCGGTCTGAAAAAATCTCAATGGACAACCTGGGAGCTACAGTTCCTTCTGGTTGAAAAGTTGGAATTTATGGCACACAAAAACTTGCACTAGTTTTCGACTGATTAACCTTATTTACACACAAATTCTGTTGGAATAATTAGAACGATTAAATTCTTCCCACAATTTACTACCGATATCACTGTTTTACTTCCCTCAGTCTTTCTCTTAAACAGGATAACCGACCTCGGAAAGTGAAGCATGTCATGTTCACATGCAGAATGTGTTTAAAAGAATATCAGAGACAAGTAAAGTGACGATGTCTGAAGTAAAATGTCAGAGGAATGTTTTGGAATTGAATGTTTGTGTGGAATGTGTTCGGAAATAAGATCAATCAATCCAAAACTTGCGCAGGTTTTTGTGTACCATAAATTGCAAGTTTCAAAACACAGTCCTAATTTCTTGCCATATATGTGTCCCAGGTACTGAGTTGAAATGTAGGTAACACAAACACATAAATAATCTGTCTATTATTTACCTTTTAACGCAGACGGATTAAAATATAGCGAAGAAGAAATAAAAGATATCCGTTATCACGTCTGAAAAGAAGAATCACGAAGTTTCATCTAAAGTTTATCGTCTGAACATTCCACATGGGCGCAGCCATATTGCTTTTATTATAGCGCGTTTTCGAGCCCGATGTTAAATGTTTCCAAAAAGATAATCTTTTTCCAAAAATCAGATTAATAATCAATTAAAAAAATCACATACACATGTAATCATTATCAAACGTTTTACAATATATTTTTTAAATAATCACTTTAAAAGTGATTTTAAAGTTGATTTACATTGTCATTTTCAATTTCTTAACATTCTTCTATGCTTGCGTTTTTGAGGAATGAAAATATTATACATCATTACGTATACTCTCTCTCTCTCTCTCTCTCTCTCTCTCTCTCTCTCTCTCTCTCTCTCTCTCTCTCTCTCTCTCTCTCTCTCTCTCTCTCTCTCTCTCTTGTAGAACTCTCTTTCCTGTAGATCTTTCATATAAAGACTATTTATTTGTTTTTACAAAATTGAATTATTACCAACAATATTCAACGAATGAAATCAGGGATATACAATATATTTATAATAGTACCTATGAGTATATATAGGTCCCTGGTTAAATTCTGCTCCTCTTTATACCTCTTTATTTTAATTTTGTAAATAGCTCGCGGTGCACTTCAAAGCGCGGAAAAGCCTTTACAATACACCTATAATTAAAATGCAAATATAACATATAGAAATTGCCGTGTTTTCCGCAGCTCGAGATAAGCGGAATTGTTTTGATAAAAGTGCGAATATATTTCGAGTATAAATAGCACACATCTATGCAGCTGTGAACATGTTCTTGTCAGGTCGGCTTATGTTAGGAAAGAGCAAGTTCATGTATCGAAGCTACATTACGTGTACACAGCAATGAGAATAGGGGTTCTGTCGGCGGGGTGAACGCTGAGTACGGATGGATCCACCAAAAATCGTTATTACCACAGAGAGGCTTAACGGGGGATCCCTCATACGCAAAACCTCCATCAGGGTGAGTGTTGTTGTTTTTTTAATTATGAAGATTTACTCATTAGACAGTAAATACGCGCAAACCTGTAACCGTGTAACATCCCATGCATCCTTCAGCGATCCTGTTCTCGTAAAACACAAAGGAATTTAACTATTTTTTTATTTCAGGTGTTTCACAAATGCTACACTCATTACAATATTGTTACAATTAGACTTATAGTGTTATTATTGTAAAAACACAGATCGATAAATCTAAACACCTTTTATTAATTTAATATTTGTTTTATCCAACTTCCAAGTAATATGTCAAATATCTGCAAAGAAAAAAAAACTATTCTATTTAATCAATATTTTGCATGTGCTTGTTATTACAGATGCGTGGTTTGAGAATTCATAACCGCTCCTTAAGAAATAAGCGGCACACATAGCTCTCCAAGCATCCCGTTTATTCATTATAATATAGTTATCAACTTTAAAGGTTGTTTTGTTTAATCATAAAGTGGGGAAAATGTTTGCCTTAGCTTTTTTTTTTTTTAAATTTTGAAACAATTGTTTAATCTATGTGCTATTATATTACATGGCTAAGAACACAGTGAGGGGAGAATGGCCCTCTGAAGTGATATTTCATGTATAAATCTACCAATCCATCCAAATGGGTGAATTGCACGTGTCTTCGTACATCTACTCAACTGTTTCGTGGCTGCACTTACTATAGTATGTTTAGACTTATTAATAAAAATATTAAGCCTTAACATTCGTAATCCAACGCGTTCCGTTAAAGGGTGTAAGAGATATATCATAATTCGGGGTATTCACCGCGAGGCAAACGATCAAAATTATAACTTAATATGAGATAGAGAAATCTTCAAGCTGAAATTTATAAAACAACATAGCTTTCTTTGGTGTTTTATGCGGGTATAAAGGTTATAAGCATTGCAGAAAAAAAATTCCCCCGTCAATGATCATTACCTTCATAGGTCCTATAAACCACAACGGAAAGTATTTTACTCCTATCTGCATCTTTCATTAATTATTCATAAAAAGTGAGTAAAAGAATGTAAATTGTCATGATTGTCGATCATCACGTTATACAAAGAAGAAACGACAAAATGTGATAGGTTAATCGCAACTACATGTACATATACTATATAGTACTTGGTAGTCTGACGTCAGCCCTTGCTGTCCGTGGAGTTCGTGCTCCCAATGTAACAAAATTTTTGATCGATCACGAAATAATCTTACTTAAGGTCAACATCATAAAATATATAAAATAAGACACCAAAAAAAAAAAAACCAATTAATAATATTTTGGGCTTTGAAATTATCGTTTACGTTCAATGAGCTTTATCTAAACAATATTTTAATAAAAAATGCATTTAAAAGTACCATATGAGTGTTCAGAACGCTGAATTTGTTTCACGCAGAAGTAGATATTTTACATAGATCTTCAAAAAAAGAAACAAACGTTTTAGATGGTAATGATGGTAATGCTTCTCTTTTCCATTCCAGAGAAGAGTATCCTTAAAGGAGGACAGGCGCCAGGATAAGTATGGCAATCTGTCAGGAACATACGCCCGCATCAAAAACACCATGCTGCTGGATCGCGGGGTCCAAAATAATTTGGAATCCCTGCAGGAGCGATGGAGAATGATCATGTTTATGTACGATGACTGTGTGGAGATGGTCAAAACCAGACAGCAAAACCGGCTCTGCAGACGACAGCTGAAGCAAAAGTGTGAACTCATCGCACTGGCCATTGTCTACTCTACTCTGGTCATACCTGTGTTCATTGCAGTACTTTTGGCCTATGTTGTTTTCCTTTGACCAGTTTCTTTCTCGAGAATTATAGCCATTCCAGGAGGTTTATTCAATGCAACCAGAGCATGTGTATCAAACTATAGAATCTATTTGGTGTTCTGATTGGTATATATATACATGTACAAATATGTACATGTACGGACCATTTGGAACATTTGGGAACAGCATTTGTCCGTATAATTGAATTAAGAAATATGCTTACTGTAACCAAAACACACCTGTTTGTGTGAAATATATATTTGTTTTTTGTGAACTCCATTGTTTCAAATTTGTAGGAACATTAATTCAGTGCAACAAACAACATATAGAGCTTCTAACATGAAGAAACTAACTATACAAATTAAACATACGCACATGTTTATCATCTACGGCAGAAATCTGGCTTCATGGTTACATTTTTCTGGCGGAAGCTGACTGTTTTGTAAGGCAGGTTCTCTAACGCTTCATGACCCATGCGAGGATATAGAAAGGGGGAGGGGGGGGGGTCTGGACCCCCCCCACTCTCCACTCCAGCCCTGGAAAATTCAAATTTCTTAAATTTACATAGTAAAATTCTGGATCTACGCTTGATGCCCATCAGTTTTCCCTCGGGGGATATTCTAATGAATACCTCATGCAGTTTTATTGCTGTACAGTTTCAATCTGAATCGGCGAACATGCAGCTGAAAATAAATATTTTTATTGCTATAAACACAAAAAATTCATATGCCGGTTGCAAAGTTTGATTTGAAGCTCATAAAATTTAATTATTTAAGCATTAAAATGAAATGATAAAGTGAAAAGGTTGAGCTCAAGTCGATAACGCAAAAATAGCAGAGGGAGACGTTATAACATACATATCTAATCTTTTATATAATGTATAGTTTAAGGGGAATGATTGGCCAAAACTGTTGTCAAAGGACAAAAATATATAATGTTGTTTCGTTCGCAAATTGCGCACACAAATACAGAACAATACCTTTTTCAATTACTTAGAACAAATAACTGCGCAGCTGCAGATTT